>JAFBJT010109837.1:0-12592 GCA_016785325.1 Chascanopsetta lugubris
GTGTCTCATTGTGTCTCGTTGTGTCTCATTGTGTCTCGTTGTGTCTCATTGTGTCTCGTTGTGTCTCACTGTGTCTCGTTGTGTCTCGTTGTGTCTCGTTGTGTCTCACTGTGTCTCAGTGTGTCTCGTTGTGTCTCACTGTGTCTCGTTGTGTCTCGTTGTGTCTCACTGTGTCTCGTTGTGTCTCACTGTGTCTCAGTGTGTCTCACTGTGTCTCACTGTGTCTCGTTGTGTCTCGTGTCTCGTTGTGTCTCACTGTGTCTCGTTGTGTCTCACTGTGTCTCGTTGTGTCTCACTGTGTCTCAGTGTGTCTCGTTGTGTCTCGTTGTGTCTCACTGTGTCTCGTTGTGTCTCACTGTGTCTCGTTGTGTCTCACTGTGTCTCATGTCTCGTATCTGAAACACCTGTCCTCACCTGTTTGATTACCTGCTGACATTAAAAGTATTTGCTGTTAATAACGGACAGTAACAGTGTGCGCACAATCAATGGAAAGTTAAAATTCTTTTTCAAATTATATTTGTTTAATTTATGGTTTACTTTTATTTTTTGATTGTGTGTGTGTGTGTGTGTGTGTACAGGAGTTAAGACTTTGAAATGCTCTAATGAATCAGACTGAGCAGGAACTGTGACTCCACATCATCAGCATCCCAAACATCCTGACCCTGAGGAGCAGCAGGGGGCGGAGCCACGCCCGCGCTTCAGGACACAGCCTTTCAGGTTTTCACACATGAAAAGTGCAGTGATATCTTTATACTGATCGACTTTCAAAATAAGAAGCAGGAGATTTTGTATCTGGCGCATTTGTTTCATAAAAGATAAAAAAACCTGAAGCAAGTAAATGTATTTCTATTGTGAGAAAATGTTGAAAACATTGATGTTTATCAGTGTCAGATACACACACACACACATATACATATATATATATATGTATATATATATATATATGAGAGATTGTTATTTTCAAGACTCAAGCAACAAACAAAGCAGCTGTTGAAGTAAAATGATAAACGTTACCATCTTCACTTGTTTACATTCACTTCCTGCCACTGTGCCTTGACTCATCATCTTCAAGTGGAGGAAGATTTGAATTTCTTTTTTTACAAAATCTAAGGAAATACTTTAAAAGGCTAATTTGACAGATTTTAATACCAATCAATGGTCGTCATTTAAAAGTATAGAATTCCGGTCCGTTAAACAAAGGTGATGAACAAACGTTTTTCAGCATCGGAGGAAACGAGGACACTGGGATTCATCCTCACCATGTCATCAGGAGGGAGTGACACCTGTCAATGTCTTCTGATCAGCTCCTCTTCCTCCTCCTCCTCCTCTTCCTCCTCCGGGTCATTCTGTCCCGTGAGGGTCTGTGGATTCCGGTAAACAATCATCACGTTGAAGTTTGACCTGTTTCAGTGATGAGTTGGGAAGGCGGCTGTGGGATCGTCCCAGGTTGAACTAAGACCAGCTCACCTCAACAAAAGGCCACAAAACTCTGCACATCGGGAAAAAGCACAACATCTGTAGAAGCCACAACACTTTTATTCTGTGAAATGTAAAAAATATCAATATCACAAAGCAACACATAACTGACAGGGAGCTTCAAGAAGCAGCCTCTCGTCAAACGCGCTGATGGACTTGATGCCTGGAGGAGCTGAAGCTGCGGTGGATCCGTTAATGAAGCATGTGGCCAAGGTGTCAAGTCATTTTTAGGACTGAGGGAGAAAGATTTCACTTCGTCAACCAACAAACAACCAGTTTCGGTTCCTCGCAGCTCTCAGGCTCGTTAGTGAGCAGTTCTCAGAATGTGGATGAAGTTCCTCTTTCAAAAAAAAAAGGTTATCTAGGAAAAACAGTGACACAAATCAGTAATGTGACCGTGAACTGTTTGGAAAAATACAAAGACAAAAGATTCATCCATTGGTCATCAATGGGTGGCATCTGTCCCTAAACAGAACACAACAAAAATATTCCTCGCAATTTCGACTTAAAACCGCCACCTTGAACCCGTTTTACGCGGTTCCTCTCCGTTGGTCACTTCCTGTCTCCCTCTGAGAGGAGCTCTCACCCTCTGCAGCCTCTCACTCGAACTCAGCGATCAGAACCATCATCCCAACTCCAAACAGCAGCGCCAGAATCTCCAACAGGGACTGGCCGAAGGAGGAGCGGCCCGCCAGCAGCTCGGGCAGCACGGTCACAGTGGCGATGTAAACAAACCCCCCGGCCGTGAAGGGCAGGATCCAGGCGGTGGCGGCGGCGCCCACGCCTTCGGCAAGTAGGGATAAAGCTGTGCCGGTCAGAGCCCCCAGGGCCGTCAGCAGCTGGAGACCCATGGCCTGAGGAGAGGACGAGCACAAGGAGCTTCAGGAGATTTGCATGAGAAGGATGGTTTATGGCGCCACCTGTGGCAGAGAGGTGACGCCGCTAACAGCTTCACTTACACTCGCTGAGTCATTGTGGATGCTCACAAACTCAGACGTGAATGAATCAAGAGCCAGTCCAAAGAAAAAGATGCTCTGAGTCGTGATGAGCCTGCGGGATTAGTTGTTCATGTGTGTTTTCACATACCTTTCTCTTGGTGCAGCCGGACTGGACGAGAATGGCAAAATCTCCAATCTCGTGTGGGACCTCATGCAGCAGGATGGTGAGAGTGGTGACAGCGCCCACTGCTGGACTGACCAGGAACGAGGCTCCGATCGCCAAACCGTCAGTTAAATTGTGTGCAAAGTCTGCGGCCAGGTTTAGGTAACCTGAGACCTTGATGTCTGCGACACAGAGGAAAACAGAAAGTCAACAAATGGTTTAATCCTTTTTTTTTTAAAAATAGGTCAAGAAGGAAAAATAACAACGGCTCGCGGTTTGAGTGAGAAGTCATGACATCACTGAGGAGTTCCAGGAAGCCGAGAACACATACCAGAGTCCAAGAGAGCGACTGAAACTACATTCAAACCAGTCCACAGGAAGCACTGAAATGATAGTGATGCTATTAATGTAATTGACATCAGGTGTCGATGAGTTGAAGGTTGATGTGGAGGGATTGTTCTGCCTGGTGTCACTGTAAACATCACCGTGGTTTGAATCACTGGGAAAAATGTATTGTGCATTCACGTAATGACTTAATTACTTCTGTGGCCGCTTCCCGTCTTTGTATCAGTCTTTAGAGAAAATGCCCTGAAAAAGTTCCCGCACACTGAAAACCAAGGCGTTCACTGAGCTCTGGTGTGGAACTGTGTTATCGGACTTTACACACAACAAACAAACAAACAAAGATCTGTTCCAAGTCCCACACCAACGCCGGATCGATGCAAAGCACATACAAGGTGTGAATGCAGACGTCAGAATCACCTTCGTCGTCATTGTCTCAAATACAGTGACATTGTTGATATTATGGAGTTATACAGTGACATTGTTGATATTATGGAGTTACTGATCTTACATTAGACATCCAGCCTTAAAGGACCGAGGGTAAGATACTAAGTGCTGAGCCTTTCAGTCACAAACATCTCCCTTACACAAGTCATCCGGCTGCAGGCCTGTGGCTGATCAGCAGGGGGCAGCATTTCTCTACAAAGTGAGATGTTCGCTCACCTGTGCTCTTTGGCTCCTCTGTTGTTTGGGCCTTCTCCTCTGTGTTTTCTTTCTTCTCCGTTTTCTTCTCATCCGTCTCTTCCTCTCCATCACTGTCCTTCTCTTTTTGAGCAGCTTGAAACAGAGTTCCACTCCATTGAGACACGTTCTTTCATGGACAAGTTCAAGATGTAGGATTTTTGTTTGTGTTTTGATGAATGAAAATGTGGTGGTGAATTGTACCATGTGAGTGGCCGTGTGAATGTCCGTGTCCATTTCCTCCTTTCAGCAGACGCACAAATTTCTCCACGACCAGGAAGGCGATGATCCCGGCGAGGACCCACAGACCCACCGACATCATGTGACCGTGAGCAGCACCTGCGCGGCGAGAAGACGACAAACTCTGGTTGGATGAGCCTGTTGGATCAGACCGCTGCCGACAGGTTAGAACCCGTTTGTTGCAGCAGAGAGAAAATCAGGTGGAAACGCACCGTGGGAGTGGCCGTGATCATGAGACTCTTCACTCTCATGCGAGTGTCCATGATCTCCGTGAGAGTGAGGCTCTGCCAGAGTGAGAACAAGACGCACGAGGAAACAGGAAAAAATTAAACTTAAGCCAAACGTTGTAGTATTTTTGAATGACCGCTGTCGGAACCATGGGCTGTTACGTCAGTTGATGTTGATGAAATCAAGAAATTTGACATGAAAGCTCCAAAGCGCATGATTCTGCCAAAGCCCAAACATTGCATTGAATGAATCAAACCACTCAACGCACTTTGATATCAATGAATGAATGAGTGATTTTCACAAGGTAATGAAAACATGGATCAGAGTGAAAACAGACTTCCTGTGGATGGACTTCCTACCCAGAGCGTGTGGTATGAGGTGCAGAAAGGCGTCACCCAGCAATCCACCGGAAGCAAAGCTGAGCAGCACCTTGAGCAGGTTCTGGTGCTGGTCACTGTTGGACTGGACTGGGATGAGGAAGAGGATGAGGAAAGGAGCTGCACTGATCAGCAGAGTGGCTCCCACAGCCTGCACACAGCCACAGAGCAACACTTCAACAACACGTCATCACGGTGAAACTGGACCCGGGGAGGAAAGAGGAGGCGCTGAAGTCTGAGTGAGACGGTCTCAGAACCACTGGGTCCAATTCCAGCCAGTCGACGTACCTGCATCCAGAGCTCCACCATGTCCCTCTTCTCCGGTCCAGGCCCACTCTCCTCCTTGTGCACGTGGACAACATCCTCATGTCCGTGGTCATGGGAGTGCGCGTGTCCGTGGTCATGGGAGTGCGCGTGTCCGTGGTCATGGGAGTGCGCGTGTCCGTGGTCATGGGAGTGCGCGTGTCCGTGGTGCTCCTCCTCAGGTGCAGGCAGGTTGGCTTCGGCGCTCCATTTGCTCGCCCCATGGAACATCTTCACCTGAGCGCCATGAGAGTGGTCATCTTCTTCTCCGTGGGAGTGGGCGTGGCCGTGGGCGTGGCCGTGGTGGTGGTGGCCATGTCCGTGATCACCATGGGAGTGGCTGTGTGCAAAGATCGAAGGGGAGGCTAACAGCAGCAAAGCAGATGTGGCTAGTGTCAGTGCCTGCAGACGTATACAGCCCATATTATCTCCTGGGGGGGGGGGGGGGGGGGGGAGGAGGGAGAAGGGAGAGGAGAGAGGAGAGAGAGAGAGATGAGACACGTCATAAAACTCAAACTTAGCTCCTGATCTGATCAATTCCTAGGACGTGATCAGGACAGGTGATCAGATGTAACGTGAGGTTAGATTTGGTTTGGCCATTGTTGGTAAACAGTTAAAATGGCGGATGTATTCGGCTGCCCAAAATGAATGGAGGTCAATCCTGAACCTGAGCATAGCTCACGTGTATGTGCGTATGTGTCATTATTATTTTTTTGCCTGTTTGAGACATTGTAAGAACCAGTGGGCCGATACTGGACCATGTGGTACCAGGTGGTACCATCTGGTACCTGGGCAAGGTAAAGGAGTCTGAATGGAACTTCACGCAAACCTGTGGAGTGAGGGATGGGAACTTCATGTGTTCAAGTGTGTTTGAGCTGGAATGTTTCAGTCAAGTCAAGGTACATCCGCTGTAATCACGTCCACCTGGTCAGTACCAACATGGTTCCGAGAGGTGGCGGTGGACGGGTCCAGTCAAATGGAACAGTCCACTACAACACATCTGTGTGTGTTACAATGTAGCTATGTTCATCATGACATTTCATCTTAGTTCAACAATGGCAACGCTATGAACAACACCAGAAAGCATGACGTGCGTGAACTGCTGGGTCGGTTCTTACGACTGGACGGGTTCGCCTGTCGGCTCTGATTGGGCTCCTTCTTGTGGTTGTGTTGTGTTTGCTGGGGAGAAATTGAGTCGGATAATCTCCCGGGGTTGATCGAGAGTTGTCTGTAATCTCACAGTCAACAGGTTGAGCTGCTGGTCATCAAACACTGAGTACGGGGCTGCTGCTCCCACAGGTTCGGGCGGCAGCTAGCTAACAGGCTAACTAGCTCGGATAGCCGCTTGCTAACGAGTTGCTGAGACAGGAAGAGGAAGTAAACACGGTGAAAGATTAATAATTCACTCTCACCAGATGGTGTCGGGTGTCGGTGCCGGTCGGACCGTTCGGTGACTCTTCGTCCTGACCGCTGAATGCAGATATCTCCTGTGTATGATGATGCTACTGTTAACTGTGCAGAAGACGTGGCATTTGCTCAAGTGAAATCTCGCGAGATTTTCTTTCCTCCCAAACTGTCTCCCGTCTCCCACTATTCTCTGTCATCATTCAGATCAAAACGTGGGATTCGTTTCACACGAGCGTCACGAGCCAGTGGAAACAGTTGGAAGTTTGATTCTGTGACGCAGCGTTTGATCTGTGACGAGGACTCGAATGAAATATCGCGAGATGAATCGAGTGTTTTGAGCAGCATCACTTAACATCCTGTTTCATGCAGGACAAGGATGTTGATTTGTTTGTTCAGACTCCTGCAGCTGACACACACACACACACACACACACTCACACACACACACACACACACACACACACCAGGTCTCGTGTCAGATTAACATGTTGATAAATGATGATGAACAGAAAGTGAAAGCATGTTGGTTTGCTTCGATCAATCCAGACTTTGATCATCTGTGTCATTTATGAAAGTGTTCTATTCTGTTTTTGTGATATTTAACATCATATCTAATTTACATGTTTGAAACATCTAAATTGAAAACAAATCACATGAACTGAAACCTGCTGTAAAATCTTCTCTACTGTGTTTATGTTTGATGGGTGAACTGAAGAGAGTATTAAAGGGCCCTATAATGGAGACACATCAAAACATATTATTAAAGGACGTGTGGAGTCGGTGTGAATCGACGAAAATGTAGTGATTTTATCTAAAGACACATGATCAATCATCGCTCTGTATAATCCAGAGCGTGAGGATATTTCCAGTGTTTTTCATTTCTCAGTTTGATTGAAGTGTTGGTGAAATATTCCACTCAGTTCTTCAGATGGATGTTTC
The DNA here is from genome assembly GCA_016785325.1 of Chascanopsetta lugubris. Taxonomy (NCBI): domain Eukaryota; kingdom Metazoa; phylum Chordata; class Actinopteri; order Pleuronectiformes; family Bothidae; genus Chascanopsetta; species Chascanopsetta lugubris. The sequence continues at coordinate 7,094 of JAFBJT010109837.1, forward strand.
CAGCGGTGATGGTGGCAGCATGTGTCCTGGGTGAGTTTGTCCCAAACCCAGATATGAAGCAACAATGAATATGTGTTTAAACGTGAGGGGGGTCCTCATGGGAAAGACAGATGTCAGACACACTCTCAGACGCACAGACAGAATCTGAATCGATCAATATCCCTGTCATTGAGTAAAGTCTACTTCAAGTTCACACGTTCTCCGGGGCGTCTGCAGCCGGCTGCTCATTTGGTCCGGGGGAACTCTGCTGACCCCGGAGCCGCCGCCGGGGATTGTCCTCATGCAAATCAGGAGAGGGAACCAATTCATGGTCGCACAATTCGATTAGACATCTGCATATTGAGCATCTGCACCCCAAGAAAATCTGCCAATACCTACCCCCGCCCCTCCCTCTGCTGCCCCCACATTCTCCGGCCCCCCCACGGGGGTAGCACCCCACGACCCCAAGGGCGGCCTCCGTCCCCGCTGCCCTCCCCCTCCCCCTCCCCCCGCGGTCCCCTCCTGACCCTGTCAGGCCCGACGACAATACCTGACCCCGCCCCACAGACGGAGCCGGTGGAGTTCAAGGTAAACCTCCCTTTCTGTGCGTCCGTCTGCAGGACGCCCTGTCCGGCCCGGCCCATAATCACATGCACCGCTCTTTTTCTCCAACACTTTCTCACACACACACACACACACACACACACACACACACACACACACACGGGTGTAGAAGACATGAGTTTGGGCTGAAAAAGAAGGCGTCCCTGTTTCCATTGTGATCATCTCTGACCACCGGCTCTTATTCAGACGTCTCTGCCACTCGGAGCATTTCCCTCCTTTTTTCACTCATTCATCGGCTTCTCTGATGAATGAGTGATGTGAAGAGAGAGAAGACATGTCAAGAAGTTTAAAACAACTTTCCCACACACAGCGTAAAGCTGACTCAGCATCTTCACGGCCTCTTTGGTTTTTCAACCTATTTCTGTGTGTAACAGTTTAAGACATGTTGAATCTAATGAGAACTTTTCAAATAAACATTGGATGTTTCCTTCAAACCTGTAGATTGTGAGTTCACCTCTTTGGCTGCATTCAGTTAAAATAACAACCTTCAATACACAACTCTTCGTTGAACTTTAATCTGCAGAAGCCTCGGCGTTTGTGAAACTGTCATTAGAATACAGCTCAGTGTGAGTTAAAGGTGCAGTGTGTCAGATGTGGTGACCTCTAGAGGTGAAGTGTCATGTAGTATCATCAGCTCACCCTCACTCCTCTGAACATGAGGAGAAGCTGTGCTCCACTTCACTTGTTGTTCAAACTCAGAAGATATTTAGAACGTCCACTTTTACTGCTGTAACAACATGGCCGCCCCCGTAGAGAGGAGCCACTCCTCATGTAAATAAACATTAAAGAGCTCATTGAAGAGTAATGGGAACAAATGAAACATTTAGGTGATTATGAATTCATGAAAATGTCACAGTCATTCAGAAATGATTTTGTAGAAGAGACAGAAAACCCTGAACTCCTTTAAAGGCACAATGTGTAGAACTTATAAACACACACACACACACACACACACACACACACACACACACACCACATGGTTGGGTGGAAGCTGAGCAGGGTCAGGGTTGTTATGATGTAATATCAGTAAAGCTGAGTGAGAGCGACAGAATTGATTTCAAATCGAATTCATTCATCAAACAGGAAACACATCAAAACAACAGCAGTCTGTTTGGTTTGATTGTTGAAGATAAAATCCTCTCCACTCGTCTCCAGGTCCCGGACCCCCGGACCACGAGACCATCCTCTCTGAAACCAACAGAGGCAGCGTTTTCACAAACATCACAACGTTGATGAGTTCGTGTCGGTGTTCACACGTCCAGGCCTGGTCCTCTCTGCACGTGTGTGTGTGTGTGTGTGTGTGTGTGTGTGTGTGTGTGTGTGTGTGCGCTCACTTTGAACCTCGCCTCTCTCCTGGCTCTTGGCAGGAAGTGAGCGTCGGCAGCTCTCAGTCATAAAACTGCTCTTGGTCACACTCCCAGAATGCACTGGGGGAGAGGACAGAGAATCTCTGTGTGGTGAGGTGATCGTGGGGAATATCAAGAATGGATGTGGCCGGCATCAGAAGACCCTGCGAGTCAAGTCCACAGGAAGTCCCACCCGTGCGTCGGACGCGCGCCAGCTACAGTTTGCAGAGTCAGCATGAAAATAAACCGATCGATATATTGGCGAGTGCAGACGAGCCGTCTATCGCTGCGCATCGCAAACACAAACACCTGCACACGATCAAGATTTACAGCCGACCGAGTCTTATTGTGTAAGAGCGAGAAGAACCAGGTGAAAGGTTTTCAAAGGTTTCACTGACTCCTCCAATTCACACGTTCATCCTCTGTCAGCGGCGTGGCTCTCGCTCGCTCTGCTCTCATTTGCTTTGCAGTGAATGAGGTGAGTTTTGGAATAAACGTTGTCAGGTGCGCACAGATGCCTTCACACTGCAGCAGGGGCTGAGACATGGGGGGGGGGGGGGGGGGGGGGGGCTCTCTCCCTGACCCCAGAGCCTGAAGATGGATTGAGACGTCAGAGTGAGGGTCTCATGTGTGGTGGAGCTCAGCGCTCACTCTCCTCCCGTCGGGTTATATTTGTAACTACAACACAATCTTCAAAAGCCTTTGTCCCTCGTCCTTTTGCTGTGATCTGTGTCTCAGGGCTCCGGGACAAAAGGTGTCAAATTGAGCATTGGACTTGGTCTCCTGTGTCCTCCTGTGTCCTCCTGTGTCCTCCTGTGTCCTCCTGTGTCCTCCTGGGGCTGCTCCTAATCCTATTACTGAGGCCCAATGAGGAGGAGTATGGATCCTGCCTGCGCTCCCTTCATCCCTGCCGCTCTTTAAGTCTATGGAGGCCCTGTGTGTTTACTCTGTGTGTGTGTGTGTGTGCGTGTGTGTGTGTGTGTGTGTGTGTGTGTGTAATTGCATTGTAAGCGACTTCTTATCCACGTTGTCATAATGTGTTATCCAGTGATGCGGCTGGAGCTCTGCTGTCTTCTTGGGTTTGTTCCGGAGCAGGTGGACGTTTCAATCTCGCTCCATTCACTTCAACTCCGAAGCTTCAGTCTTGGACTTTGAATGATGAGAATATGTAAAACTCTAAAAGACAACGACTGAAATCCTTTGTTTGTTCGTTTGTTTGTTTTTTGGTTGTATTTTTACAACCTGGATTATTAGTTTGCAGAACTAATATAATTAATAATACAAAGTAAAAACTGGTTGGTTGGGAAAAAATAGCATGAAGAATAATCATATTATAAAAAGGAGGACATCACAACATATGATTCAAAGCATATTCTTAAAAATCAGAGTGAAACTGAATCATATTCAATACATTTTAATATCATCAGTCAATGAATGATTGATGATGAGTGGCCTGAATCTGTCTGAGGGATAAATTCATCAAGTTCTAAAGTATCAGTGTGATTTATGTTTAATCAGGACGATCAAACATAAACACAAATAAAACGTATGACTTGAATCCTGGATTTGTTCCAGTGATCACTTATAAACAATAATAACAATAACGATGTGGATTTTTTATCGATGTTTCAAACTTGTAAAAGATGAATGTCGATGCATCACAGTCTGAATGTAAAGGACAGAAATCAAAGCTGGTAAACCTCTGTCACAAAGACACAGTAACGATAAAGATACAGAAATAAAGAATGACAGGAAAATGTTTTCTCATGATGAGTGAAATAATATGTCAACATTTATTCCGCTCTTCAATTCATCCTCTCATCTCTCATCAGTTCTGAGCATCGGAGTGAAATGTTGTACAACAGCTTTTTGTTTTCTTGGGAGCCACTTAAGTGCAGGCTGCGGCCACACACACACACACACACACACACACACACACACCGTCTCAATGGTGGCATTGGCGTATACATCGCCCAGAGTCAATTGACTGTCAAACACGATGTGCGATCAGACACTGACCCAGAGCTGGGACATGGAGGGGCCCCGCCCCGCGGACCCCACGGCCCTCCACTCTACCCCTTCACCCTCTGTTTCATCTCACCGCCCCAGTTCAATGTTAATGTCCACCGGTGTCCACTCTGCCCCCCCCGTCCCCCCGTCCTGAGCACAAACCTGGAGAAGAAAGGGCCGGAGAGAGAAAGAGCCGAACCTTCCCTCCTCCTTTTCTCACCCAGGCCTCCTCTTGTGTGCTGTCCAGCTGGCTATGACCCTTGACCCCCTGACCCTCACTCATGACCCCTGGACCCGTTCCCACGCCACGCCTTTTTGTGTCCACCTCGCCATGGCAACACCTTGCTCGCCACTGCTGCCACGGTAACAGATGGACAGGGGCCTGGAAATAACTTCATTCAGCCCCGCCCGATGGGTTGAGCACCATAGACAATCTGCCCGGACCCCCACACACCCACCGTCCTCCTCCCATCCCCGTCTCACACACACACACACACACACACACAGAGCACCCCCATCCTAACTGTGACTCCCCCCGTGCCTCAGCGTAAGAGCCCGGTCCTCTTGGATCCCGTCCCTCAGCGGGGGCCCGGGGTCTCGGGGCCTGATAGAGTCGTTAACACACAGATCCCAGATTGGCCCTGGCATGTCCACCGGACACACACAGGAGGAAGGACACGCTGCCCCTGCTGGCAGAGAAAAGCACAAAGCCACGCCCCAAAGTCACCCACATATCCCATTTCACACTGCTGCTATTCATGTTCCGGGGCGCAGGAGCGCAAACTTCAACTGCGCCGTAATTATCTCCCCTCTTCTTTTATTAGCTCTATTGTTTTCTCACATCCTCTGAGAGAAGGGGGGCGGTGGGGGGGGGGGCAGTTGTAAAGACACAGGCCTGGGCAGCGGGGGATCTGTTTGCTAACTCAGGGACAAATGACAAAGTGAATAGAATGAAGGTGGAGCTCAAGACGGTGCAGCAGGGGGGGGGGGGGCAGTTGTAAAGACACAGGCCTGGGCAGCGGGGGATCTGTTTGCTAACTCAGGGACAAATGACAAAGTGAATAGAATGAAGGTGGAGCTCAAGACGGTGCAGCAGGAAAATGAACTGCAACAGTTTGGACACTAATCACCAAGTAACCTCCGAACAAGGTGGAGGCGGAGTGTTTACACCTCACACAGGGACGGTGAATGGATGAGGGGGGCAGTGTGAATGGATGAGAAGGGGACAGTGTGAATGGATGAGAAGGGGACAGTGTGAATGGACGAGGGGGGGACAGTGTGAATGGATGAGAAGGGGACAGTGTGAATGGATGAGAAGGGGACAGTGTGAATGGATGAGGGGGGGACAGTGTGAATGGATGAGAAGGGGACAGTGTGAATGGATGAGGGGGACAGTGTGAATGGATGAGAGGGGGACAGTGTGAAAGGATGAGGGTGACAGTGTGAAAGGATGAGGGGGACAGTGTGAATGGATGAGAGTGACAGTGTGAATGGATGAGAAGGGGACAGTGTGAATGGATGAGAAGGGGACAGTGTGGAT
>JAFBJT010109838.1:0-10923 GCA_016785325.1 Chascanopsetta lugubris
CGGAGAAAAGTAAATAAACAAGGTGGATAAAAACAGAGCGATATTGTTGTTTCTCTTCAAAATCAAAGGCTCATGACATCATATCACTGTCACATGTTGACGATAACATGTCAGCTTTGCCCCAATTTCAAGATATAATCCATCCATTATCAATTCATCCCGCGGATCAACTCATACTGGGAGAAAGTTGGGGTACACTCACGCCCACAGATAATCCTCACTCAGGATTTGGGGGATTAATAGAAAACTCAGACATGTATGACGGCGCAACCGAGCAGCAAAATCCTGATGAGGCCAGTATGGAACCTGCAGTTCACAGGGTGGCCACTTGAGGCAGACTCCAAAAGTGAGTCAATCCCCATAGACTCCCATGTTATGATCAACTTCAGAGGTGAATGACACATGTTTAAAGTCTGGTACAAACTAGGGTTTGGTCTCAATCAGTCACAAGCTCTCCCTTGACACCTGTAAGGGGGGCGGGGCTTATTTTTTTTAACATCCAGTTTTGACGTTGTGCATAATTAAGGGGCGTGGCCTCTTGAGTGTGGCCAATCTGGCACGTTCTGTGGATGCTGTGACAGCACCATAGGGCCCACCCCTTCTCTACCTGAGCTCCGCCTCTTTGGCTGTTTTTGGATGAACCAGGAAGTAGGAGGAGTCAGGCTTCGGCAAGATGGCGACAAGTGAACTACGAGCCCACGACGAGCCTTTTGATTCGATTTCATTCCATTCAGGTTTTAAATTGCGCATAATTAATGGATGTAATAACTTGTAGATCGATATGAATCAAAAGTCTTATCACCCTAACCCTAAGAGGTTCTAAACAAATAAATGAAAACTAGCTGTGAAATATTTCATCTAAAAAAAAATCCCAGCATGCAACTGGTTATGTCAATCTCTGGTAAATCACCAGAATTTTTATTTAAGCCCAAAATAACATAGTAGTAAAAAACAGTTTTCGTTGTTGCTCCAGGTCTCACGTGAGTCACCTGTGTGTTCATGCTTCAGGCCGTTGTGTTGTTGTTGTTGTTGTTGTTGTTGTTGTTGTTGCTGCTGCTCTATGTGCAGTTTAGTCCCTGGCAGTGAATCACAATCTGTACCAGTCTCTATTTACATCAGATCATTTTTGCTCCTTGAATCTGAAAGAGGTTTTTCATAAATGATTAACGACCCCCTGACGTCTCATTCCGTCCACGTCCATCTGGACGTCTCCGGAGCTTTTCTGCTGAGTTGTTGCCCTAATGGCCGTTTTGTTGTTTGTTGACAGATGCAGCCAATTATCCAGGTGTATGTGCGAGACATCAAGTCCGAGCACGTCACCACCACTCATCACCTTCCCTCCAGCGAGCAGCCGCAGCTGCATGTTTGTTTGTTTGTTTGTTTGTGCCTTTGAATGTTGTTTCCACTCATTTGCATGTTCCATCAGAGCCGTGGACAAACTCTCTGTTGGACGCCGTCCTTTCACTTGGCGCTCGGCAACGGCGTCTCCGGCCAGATCCTGTTAATTGATGTTTTTCACCGGTTTCAAAGTGGACGACCGGTTCACAGACTGTTTCATACATGGTGAGTGGAGACACTGGTGGACTCGGGGGACGGACATGTCCAATGGACGGTATGGGGCCCTCTCAGGCACCCTTTAAGTGGACAAATTGTGGACAATTGTCCCTTCAGGTGCCCCCCTATGTGGAAATAATTTGGGAAATGCTCACTCTCAGGTGACCCCAAAATGGACAACATTTGGGAAACTGTCCCCTCAGGTGTCCTAGATGCCTCTCCAGTGGACAAAATGTAAAAATTGTCCTCTCAGATGTCCAGCAAGTGGACAGAATTTATAAATGGTCCTTTGATTTGTCCTTCCAATGGACATTAAATGTACTCTCAGGTGTCCTTTGAGTGGACAAAGAATGGTAAGGTGCCCCTATGGACGGCAAAAAGTTGTTGTGTGCCCCCCACAGGTGCCCCCAAAGTTCGCAACATGTAAAAACGGTCCTGTCATGTGTCCTCACAGTGGACAAAATGTAGTGCGTTGTCCTCTTTTGTGTCCCTGAAGGGGACATAAGGTAAAAACGACCCCCCGGGGCAATGAACTATGGAGAAGTGTCCTCTCAGGAGTAAACAAACTGTTTACTGTTTACATCATTTTAAATGCCACCACTGCCTCTAGGTGCAGTTTTCTTTCCCTCTCTCCACCTCTGGGCCCAAACATCCTGAGTCCAACGGGAAGAAGGACAGAGTGAAAGTGTCCATTTAAAAAGAATCCTACTATAAATAAAACATCTCTCACACTGTAAAGCGCATGAGAGACGTTTCCATTAACTCCTCCCTCCAGGCTCTTTAACAATCTCTCCCTCCGGTGGTGTTGCTGCCTTATTAACGACCGGTGCGCCGCAGACGTGGCTTTGATCGCCATGTTTTGGGATGTTGTTTTTTTTACACCATCCGTCCCTAAAGAAATATGAGTACTTTGGTAATTGCCTCATGTTTATATTGATTACATCCGTCTCCTGCGGTCGTCGCTCATCCTCACTTCCTCTCTCCGAGCAGACTGAGCCCGTCGGCGGAGGGACGAGGCGAACGCGCAGATACTAAACGCCAACCATTTTCACGTCAGGTATCTGAGGCGGCGGAGAAAACATCGGAGTGTGACCGACTGCAGCTGCGCTCCTGACGGGAGACACCTCGGCTCGGTCATAGCGAGTCGCAGCTTACGCCATTTTTTTGTGCGTGGACATTTCGCGAGACAATTCAACCACCTGAAGGAGTGTATGAGTGAGGACGGTCACATCCGGCCCACACCGGTCTCCAAGGTGGCCCGCGGACTCGAATCCGATTTATACATGAAGCTAGAAAAAAAAGATCGTAAAAACATGCTTTTATTTTGAAATGCTTCCATTTCCCCCAAAACCGCAAGCTGAATAATCCGTGTTTACATCCGTCCCCCCCTCTCATCCTTTCATCAACTCTGATGTAATCAAACTTTACAACATCCAACCGGAGGCATAATTGAATTGCTCTCGAAGGTCTTATCTGAAAAAAGCCCCCTCTGCGCTCGTCTCAATCAATCACCCCTCGTTCTGACGTCCATTTATATTCCACCAAATACATTCGCCGCGGCTTTTCTTCATTCGTTTCCAGCGCATTCGCCGGCTTTTATGCCGATGACGTCGCCGCTGTGGGCGACAGCCGCCAGCAGTGATTGACTGCTCTGTCAAATATGGCGCAGCGGCGTGTCAGCCGCTTTCAAGGTGCGCGAGCATCAAGGGGAGAGCCGGGTGACAGGGGAAAGTTTGGTGAAAGTGGAAGTGAAGGACTTTTTTCCCCTGTGATTCACCGTGAGTCACATTCCGGAGCAGAGCTGCTCCACAGACCCAGCGGGAGGTAATCTGCAATTTGAGGTACTTTTCATGGACGGAATTATTTTGTATTTAAATGTATAAATATAAACTTCTTCTGATGTTAGTTTTCTTTCTGTGTTGAAATGTTTGAAGGCATAATTACATCATGCCTTTTTCTGTCCTGTATTTTGTGCAGTGAGACACACCTTTTGTTTTACATAATCATTTACAGAATATGTTTTGTTAAATAAAATAAATACATATATTTGATTCAGTCGCCCACAGGTGCTCCTACAGAAGTGTGACGTCACCCAATCGTACACACTGCACCTTTAAAGGTTTCGCGCTGTGGAACATCCCAGAGTGTCCGCTGTCGTTTGAACTCACTCGGGGTCTTTTTGCTCTCGGACGCTTTTTTTTTTTAACAAATGGCTCCTCACTCCCTGTTCTCCCAGTCCTTCACTCCTGACCTCTGAGAGCTCCCTATGGTTGCCACGGAAACCTTCCCAGGCATCTGGCCCACATTTGCTCCCACACTCACACACACACACACACACACACACACGCACAAACACACACACTCATCCAGAAGAAGAGGAAGCATGTCGGGGCAGACGAGTGTTCCTCCCTGCGGGCCTGGATGATGAGATGGTGCATTTACATTAGCCCAGTGAAGCAGGAGCGGTGGCTCGCCGCCAGCTCCCCAGCATCTGGCGGGTTTGCGCTATAACGCCGGACGGCGCTCCGGCCCGCCGCTCCGGCCCGCCGCTCCGGCCCACCGCTCCGGCCCGCCGCTCGCCTTCAGACGGACTCACCGACGGAGGCGAACTGGCACGCGGTCAGATCGTAAAGTCAGATAAACAATCATATTCAGGAAGTTAATTAGCCATTACTCGTCCTGCCAAAGCATTTATCGGCCAGAGAGGGAGGTGTTGGGGGGGGGGGGGGGGGGGGGGGGGGGGGGGGGGGCCGGGGGACAGAGTTCTGGCCTGCACCTCAGTCACTTAGAACCAGGGATGAGATAAGAGCAGGGACGGCTTCATTTATGAGCGTCTGGACTCCAAACGCTTGGCTCATGTGACAAGGAGAGCAGGTTGCTCTGTTCAGCAGGGAAATGAGGACGAAGGCAAAAATTCAAAATTGCAATCTGCCACCACCCGGCCGCCGAGCGTCGGCGAGGGGGAGTTTCCTTTGGCTTCCAGAACCGATCCGATGAAGGTTCAAACGGAGAGGAGGACGGACGGGACATTCGAGCCGCAGACACGACTCTCCATTGGCCGAGACGGCGGCTGGAGACGTTAACGTTCTGGGGGAAAGGTCGAATAACACCTCCAGTCCATGTTCCCTTAGTGGAACCCGAGTCCAACCAGACCAGTCAAGGTGGGCGGCCATTGTGGCTCCGACGGTTCCAGGATTCTCAAGGGAGAGTGTGGAGCCTGTTCTGGTTAACATTCAACCCGGCTCGGATGTAACTACGGGGCGAGGTGACTCCTGCGCGTCAACAGCCACTCATACTCTAACTGACCACTGGAGGCGCTCTGGACGCTTCCCGTCATCACGGTACGCGGCGGTGTTGGCGTTTACATGCCGCGCGAAATGCTCCAACATGTTCAGCTGTGGAATACGGGGTGGAACATGGCTGACCACAACAAGGACATGAGCAGCGCCAACGCAAACAAGTTGAAAGTGGGTATATCGCCACCTATCACTGCAGGGTGGAACTGCAATCTGCCACCGCCCGGCGGCTGAGCATCGACGAGGGGGAGTTTCCTCTGGATTCCTCAAGCGATTCGATAAAGATTCAAAGGGAGAGGAGGGAGGACGGGACATTAGAGCTGCAAATGTGCCTCTCCATTAGCCGAGATGGAGGGTGCAGACGTTAATGGCAGCCGGCGCCGAAACATTTTGGGGAAAGGTTGCATTACACCTCCGTTCCATGTAAGGGGGAGGAGGAGTGATGCAGTTCTTTGGGTGAATTGGGTTAAAAATGGCCTCGCGCTGGAGCTGAAATAAGCAATAAAAGTAGCAGCAATAAGCATTTATCACATCCCACGACTCAGCGCGAGCAGCAGAATGCAGCACGACGTGTTCCCAAGCCAAGCACAGCGAGAGGGAGAGAGAGAGGGAGAGAGAGAGAGAGAGAGAGAGAGAGATTCCTTCCCTCTCAGAGTTACGCTGCATGTTGGTGTGGAATATTTATCTCCAGAGAGAGAAAAGTAAAGTGGAGCAAATACAACAACAATAGCTTGCGCTGGTTCGAAATGCCACACCTCAAATAGGCTCGTTGTGTTGTTACACACACATGAGCTAGTTTGAGTTCTGCCTTTAAAGGTGCAGTGTGTACGACGTGGTGACCTCTACAGGTGAGGTTGCATGTTGTGTCCATCACCTCACCCTCACCCTTCTGAAGGAGGAGAACCAGTGGTCGACTTCAGTTGTCATTAAAACTCAGTAGATGTTTAGCACGTCCACTCTGGGCTACTGTAAAAAAAACAAAAAAAAACAACATGGCGGCCCCCGTAGAGAGGAGCCGCTCCTCGTGTAAATATACGTTGATGGGCTCATTTATGGGTCGAGGGAAAAAAACAAAACATCGACGTGATAATAAATTCATTCAAATGTCCGTTTATAATCGTTTGGGAACTTTTTTTAAAAGGGACAAAAACGACGAAAATCGTCCACACTGCACCTTTAACTTGCAACGGACCCATCATCTTAGCCCATGGCCCATCCACCGACATGGTGGAGGTGGATCCCATCGCGCTGATCACAACTTATATGACACCGAGCCACAGTTGATTTTCACCTCAGCCTCCAGCTCGTGAAACTCACGCCATCGGTTCGTTCCGTGAAATTGTCCGAGTGCCACGAACCCGCTGTTTCTTCCCCGCAATGCGCCAAACGCAAGGGAGAGGACAAGAGGCTAATTGAACCCGACAGGAGCTAAAGAGGCAGACTGACGTGATGCGAGGAATGTCGGTGACGCCATCACTTCGAGTCCGCGCATCGCGGCGCCCGTTCACACACGTATAAAACATCATCGTCCGCACGTAAACACACAGGCTCCATTGTGAGAACTGAGTGAGTCCCTCACTCACTGTGTGACCCCTCTGTGTGTCTGCAGGAATGTGGAGGACTGCAGTCTCTCGCTCGCTCTCTCTCTCCCTCTCTCTCCCTCTCTCTCTGTGTAATGAAAACACTGTTAACATGATAGAAACAGCTGACAGGTCATTACGGGGGGAAATGAATGGATTGTTTTACCAAATTGGATGAAAGAATGAAGCCCATTGAGGTCAGGGAGGAGAAAAAAAAAAAAAAAAACTCAATCTGATTCAATTAAATACGATCATTTAGCAGCGGCCCATTCCCCCGGAAAATAACTCGCAGCCTGCCCCTTTACCCAGTAAATTAAAGTCATTACGCCACAATCTGTGGGTGTGTATTTACAGTTGCTGTAGCCGCGCCGGGGCTCGGTCCACCACCGGGATTTATTCACTCTCCATATTTGTTGACTGTGGACATGTCAAGAATAGGGTGATGGGTGCGCGGGCCCTTTAATTAAATTGTTCCCTCAGGCATGATGGAAGAGGGAAGCTAGTTTCAGGGGTGACTGGGCCACGGGCGCGTACACGGGGGGCCGGGGGGGGGGGGTGGTGGTGGTGGGTGGGTGTGGGGGGGGGGGGGGGGGGGTCTTTGTGAAGCCGCGGGGTTCACTGTGTTTCTCTGCTGGAGGTGAGACAAACACTATGACATCGGCAAATAGGATCGGAGCTCGGTGCTGATGTATCCTTGCTTCCCCGTCTCACCCCCCCCACCCCCCCCCCCCCCCCCCCCCCCCCCCCCCTCACCCCCTCACCCCCCCCTAGCCCCCCCTCACCCCCCACCCCCATATTGCAGGTGCCTTCCAATATCTAAGGTACACACAGGTGGTTTATGTGACAGAGTCTAACAGGGTTTACTGACACGGAGAGAAGAGAGAAGAACATGTCTTATCTCATTCTTGACTTTTAATGTTGCCACCTTGAAGCTTGGTTTATATATGAAATAATACTCAATGATAATAATCCATATGTTTTATAAAGAGCTTTTCATAGGATGGAAAAAACTCGGAAAAAAAGAGGGTTAAAGAGAAGGGGGGGGTGGAGGAGGAAGAGTCAGGTATTGGAGGTGATCTTGAAGAGGTGTGATTTTAGTCTTTTGTCCGAGTTCCAGACGTCAAGGGGCAGTGAGTTCCAGAGCGTTGGGGCGGCAGTGGTGCCCCCCTCTGCCGCCCCCCCCCCCGGGGTACAAACATTCATTACAGATGTATAGATACTACAAAGTCATTTGAGTCCCACAGGGCTCTGTCCTTGGTCCACACTGTTTCTACTCACATCTCGTAAACCAAAGGTTTTCAGCAGATGTGAACATGTGTAGCTCTTTCCTCTCCGTCCAATCATCTGTCTTTCCTTCACCAGTGGCTTTCGTGCGTTTCTGATGATATGAACATACGCGGAAAAGTCATGATTGACGGCTGAAACTCATTCACGGTTGGTCGACTGCGCAGCTCATGTCTTATTAGATTGTTCCCTCAGGCATGATGGAAGAGGGGGATCTAGTTTCAGGGGTGACTGGGCCACAGGTTCACAGGGGCAACTGGGGCTTTGTGGAGCTGGTGATGCATCAGTGCCCTCGATGCGGGCAACTACCAACCTCGGGGTACAAACAGGTGGCTTACATGACAGGGTGTAACAGTGTTTCCTAACATGGAGATAAGGGGAAAATAGCCCATCTTTGTCTTTTATATTTAATGTTGCCGCATGGATCAGAGCGTCAGAGCTGTAAACTTCTATTAGACTGATCGTGTAAGAAAAGGGCATCTGTAAATCCACAAATACATATTTTTAAAGGTTCTATAAAACTGAAGGGCAACTACTTCCATGTCTCTCATTTAGACTCATCACATTATTTGTCTTATTAAACATCTTTGCTCAGCACAGTGTGGAGATACAAGTATGGAATGATGACTATTCTGCGCTTCAAATTCCACTTAGCTGCTTTCAAGAGAAAAAAGTTCTGCCTTTGATACAGTTTCCAGTTCCACGAGTGTCTCTTTCTGTTTGCTCAGACTTGGGGTCAACTGCGATGGATTCAGTCAAAAACTGAACTCAATGTAAAACATGTAAATCAGTGGCGTTTCCCGGGAGGTAGAATGAGAAAAAAAAAAAAAAAGGCTTGCAAAGTGTTTAGGAGACATGTATAAAATATGCATGATTTACCACAACTGGGCTTATGCATAATGCAGAGTGACTCTAGTCCTTTAAACCCTCCCTTCACGTCCAATCCTCTGGTGGAACATGCGGAAGTATTCCGAGTGTGACACGTGAGGGGCGCCACGAGGAAAAAAAAGGGGGCGTGGCACCGTTTGATCATTAAACCGCCATTTCCTCTCCGCTCTCTTGTACACGCTGTTCCTCGTTCACCGCGGACGGGACGAGCGGCCGGTCCACACGTGAAAGTAAAGAGGAGCAGGCCTCCTCCTCCTCCTCCTCGTCGGTGGGCCGGCCCGAGGGGAACGAGCGGGGTGAATTAGATGCGCTCTCTAATTACGGAGAGGACAAAGAGCCAGTCACATTCCCTTGTCAAGGTCCTCCCCTCCTGCAGCACCGCAGGGAGCAGCGCTCACTCATAAATCACAGGTGGGAAACAGATCTGCTGCAGATTAGAGGGAGAACATAAAGGAGGGGGAGAGAAATATGGGCCCCCCGGTCCCCCCCCCACCTCCCCCGATCACAATCAGCCATGTAACGGCGCCCGCGACGGGCAATGAGTAGCGGCCCGGGACCCGGCTGCGTGTTATAGGCGTCGTAAACTCCTGCTGATCAGCATCCGACATCGTCCGCGAGCTCGGCGGCGCAAACCGCCATCGTCATGATCGTCACGTTTGGCCCCCGACAATCTGATGCTGCACATGACAAGATCCATTTACATCGATCAACAGGCTGCTGCTGCTGCTGCTGCTGCTGCTGCTGCTGCTGCTGCTGATGATGATGATGATGATGATGATGATGATGATGGTGCAGGCTCGTTGAGTTGCCTGCACGATGATTGCATTTTGTGTGACTGCTCGTGGCCTGGTTGTCGTGGTAAGATGGTATAGCGATGAAAAGCCCTGGGCCCCCTCCCTCGTGAAGCTTGTTTTTTTTTAAATACCCAGAGTTAAAGGTGCAGTGTGTAAGATTTGGAGAGCTCTAGAGGTGAAGTTGCATGTTGTATCCATCACCTCACCCTCACCCTTCTGAACGTGCAGGAGAAGCTGTGGTTCAGTCGTCATTAAAACTGAAAAGATGTTTAGCACGTCCACTTTTACGACCGTAAAACATGGCGGCCTCCATAGAGAGGAGCCACTCCTCATGTAAATATACATTAATGGGCTCATTTAAAGGTAATGGGGAAAAAATCAAACAATTAAAACATTATAAATTCATGAGAATGTCAGTGTGTAATTGTTGTATTTAGAAGTGACAAAAATGACCAAAACGTACACACTGCACCTTTAATATTGTTTTTGTATATAGAATGAGACTTATATGGGATCAATATGGAACCCCAGTGTAGTGATACATGACCTCGCGGCCCTTTCTAATATAAGTTTGAGCATTTTTCATTTCATTCAATCTAATCTAAATGTATTTGTGTCCAAAGTGTTTGCTCAATCTTCAAAAACTCAATAAAGAGACTTGTTTAAAAAAAATAAAAAATAAAAAAAATACCCCGCGTTAAAGTCGACTATACGACAGCTGTTAGTTTTGAGATTTTGTGCAAAGCGCTGCCCCCTCGGGTTCCGGGGGTGTTTGTACAGCGGCGGGGAAGAGACATGACTCCAGCAGAATTACAAGCACAGACTTTTAGTGGCACACGGAAAAGGCCGGGTCACTACTGAACGCACACTCTGCCTGTGTGTTTACAGCCGTTTCCACGACGATCATCTATAATGTATTAATACCCATAATACTCTGGAGCTGTGTAACCCAAACAATCCTTTCATTTCAATCCTCTTTGATGTATTAAACTGCACAACATATCACCCGTCCTTTGTCTATACCACTCATCCTCTGATGGCCACAAGAGCCACAAGAGGAGCCAATCCCAGCTGACAATGACGGGGCGAGAGGCAGCGGGATGACGGTGCATTAAAGGGCCATTCCCACTGCTTCCAAAAACCCGCTAACACATTATGTATCATTCGATTATAGAGACGGGGCTTTCACTGCAGTGGGACTGTTTTGATCCGCCGCTCACTTCCCGGGTAAATGCCCCTGGAACCCATCTCTAATTAGCATCGGAGCTAACTCGCCGCTAATGGGGACGCACCAAATTTGTCTTTTCTGTTACCTAATGCCCACACTGTGAGAGGCAGTCATGTTCCGGGGTGGAAGTCGGTTACCATGGCGACCGTGGAGGTTATCGTGCATCCGACAGCGAGCCGCACGCCAAGGGTTCGTCTGCAAATTGGGATCAATATCTGCAATTATTCGTGTATTTCAACCACCATTCTTAAATAATATATAATAGAGTGTTCTGATAATGTGAGTGTTGTTGTATAAAC
>JAFBJT010109838.1:13218-25017 GCA_016785325.1 Chascanopsetta lugubris
ACAGGCAGCAGCAGTGGAGATACGCCATACTCCATTTGTATTGGCCCGCAGCAAATTCTGAAAATATAATGGAATGAGGCCCACCCCTTTTTTTTAATTTTTTTTTTACCTACCGATTAATTGACGACTGTCGTGGGTCCGATTTGATCGACCCCTCCCCACAAAACCACTCTCGAGCCAGATCCAAACCCATTGCACACCCACCCGTGTCCGTTCACACCAGAACCCCGACCCGCAATCATCACAGCACTTCGATGAATAAACACACTGAGATCTGCATGTCCTTTTACTGTTTGGTAACATTTGGTAACATTTGTACCAAACTCTGAATGAAACCCCATGAATGGACATGTGTGACGCTGGCTGTTTTACGTTTAAGCATTTTTATTTAATCATCAAATATAAGTGACCAACATTTGATTTATTTTGTGAAGAGTTCATCTCGGTAATCCATAAATGTATAGATATTCTATAAATATAGATTACCAACCATAATACCATTCATTATTACAAAATAACATTTTTGATCGTATCTACTGTCATATTATAAATGAGCTGTTGATGATTTGACTCTTTAATTTGGATAGAATGTGGAGAACTGTATAGATTTAATGTATTTGATTTTGACTTTGAGCTTAAATTTGCTTTGGTCTCTAGCTCATGTTTTAATTTGATAATGTAAAATAATAATAATAATAATAATAATAATAATGTTCTTATATGTTATTAATTAGATAAATATTAATTAAGTCGTTTGACTCAGAATACAATTCGTATCAAACGATTTTATTTGATCCAAAGGAGATTTGATGTGATCCTACGGGACATCAGGCCCAATTCAATATGCTGCGTTTAACCACCATTCAAAACAAAACGGAAGGGATGATGAAGCCTGATCAAAAAAGTAAGAGAACGTTACCAATAGAAAAAAAATAAAATTGTAAAATGTATTTTTACGATTTTGAATCCGATCAAAATTACTTATTAGAATTGTGATAGCTCTCACTTAAACTATACATTTAGCTTTAGCATGTTTAGCAATTGCAATATATTGTTACTGAAGTATATTGTATTATGTGTCTTATAGGACAATAAAGCCGTGCGGCCTTGAGGCCTCAATAGAGGTGTAGAAATGTTCGTTATTATTCTCATTTTCTGTTCTTTCATTTCGTATCTGATGGTTGAAAAAAATAAAAAATTAAGAAAAGCTCCAATACAAATATATTTGTGTTTTGTTTCCAAGGTTAAAACCTGGTTCCAAAATCGACGCGCAAAGTGGCGGAGACTGAAGCAGGTGAGTTGTCAGCACGGGACCACAATGCACTGCGGTTCTGCGTTCAATCCGGGACATTCACGTTCAACGTCTCCAAACCTGCCTCTACTAGGAAAACCCACAGGCGGGGAAGAGGGAGCCGGAGGCGGACAGTCCCACCGGCAGGTGCAGTGAGAGCGCCGAGGTGACCGAGCCCACCGGGGGCCAGTGCCCGGGACAGAGGCGGACGGAGGCCGCCTCGGACCACACGCCGCCGGGGCGCGCCGTGCGGCCCCAGGCCCCGCTGGAGCTGCGCGCGGGGCTCCACTCTGACGTCACGTCTGACGACACGGACCAGGAGCTGGACATGGAGGACGACGACGAGTTCACGCGGAACCCCTGATTCTGTAGCGTGGGGGGCTCACGATCACGCAGAATCCACTGGAAGATACAAACATTAAGCCCCCCCCCCCCCCCCACCCCCCCACTCAGACAGCATGACGCACAGATAGTCACTGTTGTCATAGTTAGATAGATGACGTCACTGTAGGATGCACCCTGTCTTTTTCTATATGTCTTTTCACTGTCACTCTTGTCATGTCCAGAAATGTAAATAAATGCATTGTATGTTGTTCTTATGATGGATATAATAAATATATATAAATATATATATATATGTATAAAAAAATATACATTAACGTACCAAATAGTACTACGACTACCACTACCACTACTTCTACTACTACTACTATTACTACTACGAATAATGATGATGTTGGTAAGATTGAATTTGATTGGAGCTGTTTGTGCTTTATTCTCTCGTATTTTATAAATGGTTTGTACAGACAAAAAATAAAAAAGCTTCATTTTAGATTATTGATTATCTATAATTTGGTACAATTTGAAAGATAAAAATATTTTTCTATTACATATATATTTATATATTTATAAATATATACATATATGTATATATTTATATATTTGATTATATATATACGTATATATGTACATATATTTGCACCTATATATATATATATATATATATATGTGTGTGTGTGTGTGTGTAGATAGATTAATAGATAGCTTATGATATCGGTTGTCAGTCATGTTAAATATATAAGTTAGATATTTTAAAGCCATCATGCGCCATTTCTACAGGCGATTTAATTTGTGTGCAACTCTGTTCATGTTAACTCAGAGTTCAGCCTGTGAGTTCAGCTTGACATTCTTAAACACAATTTGATATCTTTTCTTTTTTTTTTTACTGTGTGTGAATACATTGAAACTTAATTTTACACAATAATGAATAATCAGACTTTTTACTTGAATTTAGTAAAACTGATCTATTTCCTGGGATGCTTTGTTTCTTTTCCATTGCAGTGTTTCATTCGATCTAAAGTGACACATTTAAAAGGTTTTAGATTTTTTTTAATCCATGTGATTTATCTTAGTGTATAAAAAGAAGTGGAAAATGGAGACCCTCGCTCTGACATCTCTCCCCTTGTGCATGATTGTGTTTGATGTGTGTGTGTGTGTGTGTGTGTGTGTGTGTGTGTATTTGTGTGTTTCAATAACTGCACAGCATGTAAAAAAACAAAACAAAAACAATGCATGTAAAAAATGAATAACAGAGTGAATTTCCTTTTCTTTCCCCCTCACGGGGATTAATGAAGATAATCTTACTCTTAATCTTAAATTCCCCAGAGGGGCTAATTTTAACTTCACTAAGAGTGACATCAATGAATACTCAAGTACTGCGAATGGAAAATTACATTTTATCTTTAAAAAAAAGACAATGTTATTAAGATTGCCTTTATTAGTCCCCATGAAGGGGAATCCATTTTTTTCACTCTACGATTCATTTTTTTACATTCTTTGTTTTGTTTGTTTTTCATGCAGTTACACACAAATACAATACATGCACTGGGGGAAGAGATGTTAGAGCGAGGGGGCTGCCGTGTACAGGCACCCCGAGGTTTGGTGGCTTGCTCAAGGGCGCCCCGGCAGTGGCAGCCCAGGAGGAGGAGGAGGAGCAGGCAGCCCGACCTCCACACTTGGTCCGAGCGGGACTTGAACCGGCGACCCACCGGTTAAAGGTTACGTCCTCACTGACTGACGGAGCTGCTGCCGCCCCACAAATCATTTACAAACGAATACTATATTCAGCTAACTGCTGAACGGCGCCTTCATTATGAAGTGATTCACGTCATCGCATTAGCATCAATAATCTGGTGACTGCAGGTGTGATCCACTCGCTGAGAAACAATCTTTTCACCAAATCAATTTCTTCAGTTAATCGTTTGTTTTGGGTCATTTTCTTGAAACAGGAAAAACATGCAGTTTGATTCGTAACGTCTTTTATTCGATTCACGTCGACGCCTCCGGAGGCCTCGTGACCTCAGACACCAAAAACCAATCGGTGGCTCCGACCCGGAGCAGCTGTGGTAAACATTTGAAAAAGCTGGACGAATCAACTTGCGCTTGATTTGAGTTACGGGTGATGAAGTTCAGACCCCTGCATGCAAAGGAAAGCGGAGCTGGGACTCTTGTTGGGTGGGGGAGGGGGGGGGGCAGCTGTGGCCGAGGGGGGTAAGAGGACATTCCATACGCTGTGCAGTGTCCTTGGGCAAGGCACTGAACCCCACATTGCCCCACGTAGTGCACAGTGTGAATGTAAACCCCACAGTAAAGCGCTTTGAGGGGTCCTCGCGACTTGATAGGGCTCTTGTCTAAATGCAGACCACTCGCCGCTCGCCGCTTGCTGCTGCTGCTGCTGCTGCTGCTGCTGCTGCTGCCGCCGACCCGGTGATTGGTCTTCAATCGCCCCACTGTCTCATGATTTCCAGGGGAATCAAACACTGCCACAGATGAGCAAACTGTTGACTCGGTGTCAATACCGCTCCCATCCCTGCCTTCATCTTCAGCTTATCAATGAACTCTCACGCAGACACTGTGTGTGAGTGGGAGTTTTCAGTAAGTGGATGAGGTTAATGATTGAGTGAACCTGCACAAGTGCAGTGACAACACAGACAGTCACCCCCCGATTCAGAGTCACGTAAGCGGGATCCTATTGCCGTCGCTGATACGAGGGGTGTCCGTTGTGGCCGAGACTCCAGCGTCAGACTCCTTGCACCTGCTTTTTTTTTGGGGGGGCGGGGGCGGGGGGGGGATGCAAGAGGATGCACTTTCTGCCATGTGCTCCACGAAGGGCCCATTTGCTCCCATGGCCTGTTTGAGTTGGTGAAGTTCATTGGCCTCACATGTGGAAGACTAAACCAACACTCTGCGCACTATCTCAGCCTCTGTATTGTGTAATGCTTCACAAATTGTGCAGAGAAAAGTCAACAGTGAGGGAATAGCTCACACAGCGGGTGGGTAAGATGTCCGGGGGGATCGCCGGCCTGTTCTCGATGGCTTGTCTGATCTGCTCAATTCACACACAAAAAGGTGGCGGCCGCCGCTCAGGGGTTAGAGTGGCGGTCCCCTGGAAAACAGAAGGTCGGCGGATTGATGCCAGTCTCCCCCCGGCGCTGCCTCGCGTGCAAGTGTCTCCGGGGCAACATGGCAGGTTTCCCGACGTTGTCAGAGAGGAGAGTGGCACACGTGGGGTGACTGTAACTACACAGTCAAACCTCAGCACGCGAGACGTGACACGCGGAGTCGCTGATTTCATTTTGAAGTGATACACAAATACTGTGGAGTCGCTTTGCTTAGATATCGTCACCATTAAATATCATCACCCGCCGTATTTATCATTATTTACAAATATGAAACAATGGGGAAAAGCGTTATTAAAAAAAAAAAAATTACACGGCTCTCTATTGTTTTATTGTTCTGTTCAGTTGCCTCGATGCAAGAGGTTAGAGAGGTTTTTTTTTTTTTTTTTTTAAAGAAAAAAGAAAATCAATGCCGACTTGAAACAAAGACACAATGTGCACATATCGGATACATGTGGTGGTTTTCAGCTGCAAATCAAAGCAACACTTTCAAAAAAAAAATCTCACGATAAAACACAACTGTCAATAACCTCTGCGAGATAAGATAAGCATCTGCTATTGACAGGGATTACTGGTCATTGGACACAGTCTGAGGTGCAACATAGTTTGTACCAAACACAGAAAACAAACAAGGAGGTCCAATACCAGGACATCTGGATATTTTTAGAAGGCAGTGACCCCTGCTTTCATCCCAACAGTATTTCAGGGGGGGTTCATTCCACTGCCTCATTAAAGGTGCAGTGTGTGAGATTTATGTTACATGTTGTATCCACCACCTCAACCTTCCTTTTCAAGCATGCAGAAGAACCTATGGTGGCCCTCGGTTGTCATGAAAGCTCAAGAGATGTTTTGTACGTACACTTTTGGACGACTACATAAACATGGCGGCTTCCATATGGGCGGGGGGGGGGGGGGAGGACCCCTCCCTGATGTAAGTGTATATTAAAGGGCTCATTTTTGGGTCATATAAAAAGCGAGTCACACATTGAGGGGATTATTCATTCGTAAAAATGTCTAATCCTATTCCTGCAGATAGAAGTGACGAATATCTACCGACATTTTACACACTGCACCTTTAAAAGTATGTTCACGATTCATTGACTGAGATCTTCCAAGTTGCAAACTAATGTTGGTATTTCCATCGACTTGATTTTGCACAGTTCAAACTGACGTGGTTTGGTGATTTGTTTCTGGGTTTCCAGACTTCAAGGTTTAAATATTAAATTCAGAGCGATCAACATAAAAATCATTCCTTATGCAACCCGCGATTAAGTCAGTGGTCATTAAAATGGGTTTTAATTTAAAATTCTCGTGCAAATTTTGGCTTTCATTTTTTTAGTTGATCCAATAACATTTTTTGAAGTGTTTGTCAATTGGTTGGATTCATAATTTGTGGTTGTGTATCCATTCAAAAGACTCAGTATCTTTATTTATTATTTATTAAGCACTAATGTGACATTTTTTTTGTGGTGTTGCTGGAACAGTTTGTGAAGATGAACCCGTGTGATCGTAGACTGAATCATTCTGCCTCCTCTGGGTCATAAAACTCTTTCAAAAGAAGAATAAGATCAATTTGAATTCAGGCCAAAACATCTTTGTAGCTGTTATCTAAAGTGATTTTCTGATCAGGCATCACTATTACCTCTGTTCAGGGCATGTGCTACTATTTGGTGCGTGTGTGTGTGTGTGTGCGTGTATACGTGTGTGTGTGTGTGTGTGTGTGCGTCTACCTGTTTTACACAAGTTAATGTGTGGTCGTATTTGAACGACAGAGGAATGTGTTGACTGTTGACCTTGGCCAAATGGAAGCCATTATCTCCCTTGCCAAGGCCTCCCTCCTCCGCTGAGCTGATAAATTAATGAGAGAAAACATCTCTTATGTCGATACTCGTGTCGCCAGCAGCCACACACTCACACTCACACACACACACACACACACACACACACACACACACAGATGTAGAGGGGGGCAGGGACAATGAGTAATGGGGGGAAAAAAGAGACACGCATAGATGTCACTGAATCACAGCAATTACAGTTGGTGAGACGGAGTTTTGTGGGATTAGAGGGAAACCAAACGTTTATTTATTGTGGCGTTAACTCTCTTTAATGAGACACGTGGAATGATCACATGGAATTATCTGTCAGAAGACTTTATTATTAAAGTGGTCATTTAAAAAAAAATAAAGATTCGTGTTCATTTATAAGTGGAGAGGTGTGAAATGATTTTTCCGAGGCGGCCACACAAGAAACCGTGATGTTATCATATCAAGTCATTCAATGAAATGATTGAAAACCTGTTCTGGGTTATTTATTGATCTTTTATCGATGTCATCCTTATTTCCTCCAATCATCATCTTATCAAGAAACTCAAATGGATGTGAAAACAACGGAACTTTATTATCTGTGATTATCAGGAAAATAATTGTGTTTACATCTTTGCGTGTAAACGTCAAGCATGACAGAATCACACACACACACACACACACACTCAAAATAAAAGCATGTTTTGCCTCATCTCTGTGACACAAACACACAGGAAACGGAAGCACTGTATAAAACAATGCAGCAATCCCAGAAAATGCGTCGTTTGAAAATCGACACACTCTTTACATCGCTAGTTACTGGGGGCGATTGACAGTTCAGGAAGCAGCCCTCTGACCCGCCCCCTCAAAACAGAGCGTTTTTCTGGGAGGGCCAAAACAGCCTGGAGAGAGCAGCTATAACAGCCGATCCTTTGAGTGTTTTGACCACAGCAGGTAATGTATCTCTGAGTCAGGACGTGAGGTATGCACATGGGTGAAAAGTAGCATAATATAACTCCCGCAATATAGTTACAGAAGAAGAAATATCCAGATTCAGCTCGATTCAAAATCTGAATCAGTTCGTATCAATAGGTTTTGCCTGGTTAGATAAAATCTTAATTGATTGTTAAGATAATCTATTCATCCAACGAGAGAGACCAAGAGTGTGAGAAAGAGAGGTCTCTCTCTCTCTCTCTCTCTCTCTCTCTCTCTCAGTAGCAGAGAGAACCATTGGAACAACTAGCGGTTCTTAAAATTTGATGAAAAACTGATTTTGAACATGGTGCCATGTTTATCCTTCCAAAGATGTTGTTATTGTTGTTGATCGCAGAATCAACAACAGCAACACAACATGATTATTATTTCTGATGATTATTAGCACAGGATCTCTTCCTTTGCAGGAACAATACATAATGTCCTTTAAATGATATGCAACTCAATGTATTGCTATAGTTGTGCATCACGCCATGCCTGCTATCGTTTGTTTTCATAGGCCAGCACAGATATGTAAACAAACCTCATTGGTCTGCCTTGCAAAAGAGATTATTGATCTCAACGGGACTTCCTGGTAAAAATAAATAAATAGAAAGCGACCAATAGAGACGGAGTGAAAACTTTCTAGAGTTCATGTTATTGATGAACTTTGGTGAAAGCACAGATAAGGCTCCCGTCAGCTCCCTCAGAACACTCTGTCTAACAGGATTATCATCGCAGCCCTTGACCTATTTGAGTTGGATTGGCTTTGCACTGATTTGTATAGAAAGACCACAAACAGTCTCTCTAATACGGAGCGAAACGGGCAGCGTCGGACACCACCAAACATCTTCTAAACACAGGGAACACTCAGCACGTCGCTTATAGATTTTCAGCTCGTTTTATGGAAGTAAATGACACGTTTTCTGTTCCCTGTTTGCGTTGTGCTTGTCGTTTGTCCCCCTCAGGACAGAGCATGTGTGTATCTATATACATATATATGATGATGAAACTTAAACTATGCTTGCACTTGAAAAAATAGCTATTCTCAGAGGAGTTGAAGACAATTGAGGTAAAACCCTCCAATTGCTGCAGAGTTCCTGTAAAGGTGGCCGATTGCCATAAGCGTATTGTATTTTGCATATGTTTTGTACTTGCACATACTTGTACATCTATTCATTCTACATGTATCTGTCTATCTACCAATCTACCAATCTATCTATCTATCTATCTATCTATCTATCTATCTATCTATCTATCTATCTATCTATCTATCTATCTATCTATCTATCTAACTGTCTGTCTATCTCGTTACTAAGCAAAACATTTCCCTACACGAGATACTTTGTTGATCACCTCTTTGTTAATTATAATCTCTCATTAAGTGAAGACCCCTAAAACATGACTTTGTGAGTTGTGTGTATCTCCCTGCCTTTGGGTAGAACCCCTCACGGTGAGAGCGCTGTAAGTGTGTGAGTGAAAAGGTTCCACATCAAGACATGAATCCTCCCGAAGAATAAATAACCCAATCGACTGCACAAGAAGAGATGTTTGAAGCAGTGGAAAAAATGGTAGGAGGGGACAAGGGGGGTGGTGGGGGTCTCTGGTTGGAAAGATTAATTCCTCTGGCAGCTAAGGAGATATCACTCACTGATTCCGGGGTGCACTCAAGTGTACTATTTGCTTTTCAATTAGGCCATATCCGAATGGAAGATAGTGAGCTTTTGAAAGGATTTGTATGCTAGTCAAAAGAGAGCAAGGTTTTCTGCCTCACTATCCAATTTAGATTGTCCTGCTGAACAATTAGTTACTCAAACAAAGAGCCACCGGCAGAGCACACAGGCTGATAATAAATAGCTATTGCCAAATGTTGCAAACATCCCGCTGCATTAAGGTGTTATTAGCGTGCAAAGTGATTGAACAAACAATGCAGAGTATGTTTTTGTATTGTTGAAGAAAAACGTGTGCTAGAAAGTCAATACATAATAATAAAGGGAAGTACAAGGTGTTGGCAGGTAACTGGTCTTTAACCAGTTGAGCAAAGACATTTCAACTCTAATCCAAGAAGCTTCATCAATTCTTCATTATTCTATAAAGGAACCAACTATTATCTGAATGTCACATTTAAGTCTATAAACCACCTGCTCCATATGTATCAAAGAAGAATTGAGATTCATAATGACTTATTTCATATAGTCATAACCAGGCCACTGCATTTAAAGGTCCAGTGCGTAATATTTTGGTTAATTTGTGTTACTGTTATATGTTGGAATATAAATAAAGTTATGTACTGACATATTTACAAATGTAGTATCGCTTGAATGTATGACTTGATTTTCACATTACCCTAAAATGAGCCTTTTAAAGTATATTTCGATCAAGAGTGGGTCCTCTCTACAGGGGCCACCATGTTTTTACACTAGCTCAGAGTAGACATACAAAACCACACCCCTACCACCAGCACCAGCACCAACAACAACAATAATAATCATAATGATAATAGTAAAGCAAGTTTTACTGAAGACAACCTGAAAAGGAAACATTGTTTTGAGATGAGAAAGAAGCGTAGATTTAGAAAATGTTCACATCATTTTGGATAACATGATAATATATGAAACTAACACTAACGTGACACACAGTAATGTGTGGTCAGATTGTGTTAGTATTAGAATTCATTGGGTTTTAATTCCCTTTGTCTTATCCTACTCAAAATATTGGTAGAAAGAGCATTGTCATTCAGAAGTCTTTTGATTCTGGTTTTTACCACAAGGGGGCATCACCTCCATAGTGAGAGAGTAAGGCTGGCAGGCGCAGGCGCAGTGGGCGGTCGCCCTCAGAACGGCAGAAGCGACCGGGAGAAGCACACGGTTGTACCGGTCACTATTAGCTTGTTTGAACAGGTCAGTGCTGGTTTATACACACTCTTGCATTGACACTAAGTGTGAAGAACGTCCATTTTGTATCCAGGTGGTCAAACAATACACAAGAACATGTTAGAAAGATGAACAAAGGAAGTCAAAGCGGCTAATGCTACTCTGATGTTTAGCTAGCTGCTAGCGTGCTCTGGCTCCTTAGTCACGTTTATGTTGATACTCTCGCTTGCACACGCTCCTGAAAGGCTCATATAACATACAAAGTCTCCATTTTAATTGATATGTGTGTATGCTGGTTCTTAATATACAGTATTTTCACGTTTAAGTAATATTGTTTACTCGCTAGCCTTGATTATTTCCTATGGGAAAAACGAATACATTTAACTAGCTTTATGCTAAGTATGTAACCTGGGTGGTAACGCTCGGTTAAGCTAAGCAAACTGGTTCCATTTGTATGGTGAATGGTAAAGGACATGTTATGTATCACAAATCAGGGAGCAGCTTAGCAACACGCTCCCTCGAAACGGAGTGACTTGTGGAGAAAGCCCAAACAGGCAACTTTGAGCAGCTGTATCAGCTGGTCCTCAGAGTATTGTCACTTCAGCAGTCGTCTAACTCTCAGGTCGGACCTCTGTGAGCTACTGTAGATGAGTGAGAAGTACCGTGATATTTAATGCAGATGTACTGATGAATGGAGACTATATGACCTGGTAAGAATTGAACTCCCTCCACTCTGGACTGTTGGATACCTCATGTCCTGTTATCAAAGTTCCCCACCTCTTTGTATAGATGATATTCATTTGAAATTTGTGTGACATCCAGATTGTTACACTTGACAGTTACTTAGGCCTAAATTTGACCTATTCACGACCACTGAATATTTTTAGGATTAGGACACTTTTCACCCCGGCCCCCATTAAGATACATAACATTAGCATGAACATTTTCTGTCGTGAGAAACTTAAAGGTGCAGTGTGTACGATTTTGGTCATTTTTGTCACTCTTAAAAATATTACAAAACAATTACGCACTGACATTTTCATAAATGTATAATCACGTAAATGTTTACATTTTTTCTATTCCCATAAAATGAGGTTGGTCAGCACACGTGATACGTCACCTCAAGCATACCCTGATGGTGCACACAAAACCTGGTACTATTCCTTTGTATTTGCAGCCCCCTCTTGTGACAGATAACACAAAGTTTGTCCCTTTAAACTTGCCCATCTTTTTGCCTGTTGAATTTCTTTTGACTTTTATCAGGAGATCAACACAATTCTATCCCAAGATTTCATAAACACTGCCTTGTAGAGAGTTGATGATTGATGTAAAAATGTTAGATATTACAGTGGATACATCTTTAGACGCAACTAAAACTAGACGCAACCCCCCCCCCCCCC
>JAFBJT010109839.1:638-11885 GCA_016785325.1 Chascanopsetta lugubris
CTCCCCTCCCTCCCCCCCTCCCCCTCCACGCCCCCCCCCTCCCCTCCAAGTCTCCCCCTCCTCCCTTTGATCAGGAGGCCTCAATAAACAGCAGCAGGATTTACATCAGTGGCAGCGAGCTGCTCTCATCACTTTGCCGTGCCAAAGCCTTTTCTGTCAGCGCAGCATCTGAGGCACCCAACATGGAGGAGAATTACATCAGCTCTCGGGGTGCAGCTTTCCCTCCTGATAGACTATGACTGTGGCTCTGAGCTGTGCATAATCCCTAAGTGCTCCTCGTTTGACCTCGGATTGATTCTGGAGGGGGGGGCGGGGGGGGGGCATGCATTTTGCCGCACTGTAAAATGGAACGTTGCGTTCAAAGTGTAAAAACAGGCCTCCGTGAATTAGTTCATGTCAGTTCCACCACTGAGACACCGATACATCACTCGGTGCCCTGCTCTGCTGCCGTGTGACACACTGATCCTGAAACGGCAACAGTTGGTTCGGCTCTGATTAGATGAGGACTTAAATCTTGTTTTGTGGGCGTAATTGACGCCTCGGTTTAATTTCGTCGTACAGTCATATTCACCATCAGATACATCCAGCTCACGCACATAATTCAGCAGGCGGACACTCTTTATCTGATGCGCGTATCCGTTCATTCACCATCTGCACGGCAGCCCTCCATCTACTCTGATGTAATCGTCGGATTCTGGTGCCTCCTTCACCCGGAAAGTAGCAGGTTATTGCACCCGGGTGAATAGAGAAGGCGATTAACACTATTGTCTGTCTGAAGCCTGTCTTGTTTCACTGATGCGTCACGGCTGCCTCAAGTCTGACCTACCGGATGAGCCAGAAACAAAAAAAATAAAATAAAATAAAAGATTGTTGCTGGTTCTTTGTAACCCGACGGCGAGTGAACCACTTGTTGCATCCTGATGAAGAATGAAATAAGAAAGCCTTGAAAGCCATCCTGTGTGGTTTGAGCAGTGTGACCGTTAAAGTTTGTAAGGGTTGGTCATCCATGAACAAGACAGCGAGAATAACCAACAGGTGTTTCTACACCTTTTCATCAGTGCATTACTGCCACCCACTGGACTGGAGTGGTTTAGATTATTTGAAAGGAATGTAATCCAAGACCAAGCCCCGATTACTCAATCAATTACATGAATACTTTTTTTTCTAGACAACTTTATTCATTGACAACAATTTGATTGTTGACATTGATATAAAGAGGATAAAACAAATATGTTTCCCAAGCCACTTTCAAACGCTTCCTTTATCGTGACATTTTTGTCTCAGCTGATTTATCTCTTTACCATCCGTCTGTTTACACCGCAGGCTGGGAACAAAGGTATGGTTTTGTCCTAGAATTCATCCACACACATGTGTTAAGGCATGGGTTTAAAGAAAAAGTCAAAAACTGTTATTAAATGGGTATTTTTACATGACTTTTACATTTGTTTTATTATCTTCTGTGTTATTCTTTCACACCCTCTTCTGATGTATTTATATCTGACTATGTATTATTATTTTCTTGATCTGCAAAAACCTCTCCGCACTTTTAAACTCAGCATATTGTCACAAGTTCATGTCACTGCATAAATAAAAAAAAGCGATGAAAACGTGACATCAAAGTGAAATCCATAACCGACGTGATCGTTCACCCGCGGCACCTCTCAATTATCTTTACGATATCCTACAAAACCTGTACGTTTGGCTATTTGAAATGTGTTGCTGATCCAAGCTCCTGTAACACAGATGTGCGCCATTAACATGAAACTGCTCAGACAGACTTTCGCATAACGGGGGTCTCCCTGTATAAATACTGTGTGTGACCTACTGCGTGGAGCTATATAAAGAATGATCAGAATGTTTCCTTATAGAACAGCAGATGGTTGCAATTGTGCCAGCACTAACGAGCGCTGAGCCATTACGGAGCGCCGATAAGTTACTCCTCAGTTGAAAGCCCTGTCATTAGAGTCTTAATTAAAGCAGTAGCTGGGCTGGGTGACATGGTCGGCCATAGACTCCATATATATCTATACACCCATGAGGAGCTGGGGTCCCACGCTCTCTCTCTGCCTCCCACACCTTCACCCTCTCTGGCAGTGCCACGTGGTGCCCATGTGTGACACATGATTTTCCTTTCGTGTCACTGGCTTGGTATACACACACACACACACACACACACACACACACACACACACACACACACACACAGATGGCAGTGTCTGGACAACCAGTGTCGCCTTGTGTGGTCGGGTGTCTAGACTAAGTGCATGCTCGATGGCATTTACAAATGAGATGACTGGGAGAAGGTTGATGACGAGTCGTGTGAATTAAAAGCAGCCTGTCTCCGTTTTCCGCACGTCCAAACTCTCTGCAATTCTTTTGTGCCGTTATTTCACCCAAAACTGCAAACACAGCCATTTTGACAGATTGCGTCCTCGCACAGCAGAGACATTTAATCACATTGTGGAGTGTTACCCAATCGTTGCCAGTCCCAATAAAGGAAATACTGTTCTCAGCGTTTGACCTTAGTATATGCACCAGTGGGGAGTGGGCCATCCCCTTGGGGCTCTGAAGTGACTGGCCTAGTTTTGGGGGATGCAGCTGGATTAATAAAATATGACTGGGAATAGATGTTGTACCCGAGGTCTGATTGAAAGGTCGAAGGAGGACAAAGTTGTGGTTTGATTCTTTCCATGTTTGTAGCTGAAGACTCACGGACTCATATACTATCCAGTGGAAACCTCTAAAGCAGGAGGGTGTCAAACTCATTTTAGTTCAGGGGCCACATACGGCCCACTTGGATCGCAAGTGGGAAGGGCCAGTAAAATCATAGCATGATGACCTAGAAACAACAACTTCAAATTGTCAGGACTATGGCAGAAAACCCAAGCGCAGACGTAGATGCGGTGATGTAGAAAGTCTTTTTGTTCTCAGACAGGGAGCAGGCAAAGGCATAATTCAGGTCAGACAAGGTTCGATAACAGGCAGTCGATATAGCAGAGACGAAGGGGTGATGTCAGGGGACAGGCAATGGTCAGTAAAGGTGGATCACAAACGAAGGCACCCCTGCTCTGGAGGCATGTTCAAGTGCCTTCTTCAAATCATTTTGTTTTTAGATTGAATCATGTTGGCTGAAATTCCAGAGGGAGCGTTTATGAGCAAATGCAACAAAAGATACTCTGAAGAGTTGAGTCCGGATGCAGAGGCCCATGGTGTTCCCAACACACGACCAGCACAAGACAAACCACGCCACATCTGAAAGGCTCAAATATCTCCAAATGAGAAAAACTGAACCATCTCCATTTGACGAGATGTCGACAAAGACGTCTCCATGGAAAAACAAGAAGTCCATTGCTGCCGGTTGCCAGGGCGACAGTGGTGAATAAACAGATACGCAGTATTTTCCACATTCACAGTTCAATTTACACGTCATGTCCTGGTCTCTCCTCGTCTGCTTTGGTCCACCAAATGTATAAATATCACAACAGCAGCAGATTCTCTGGATTATTTGCGAATGTGTCTGCGCTGAGACCCTCCCACTGTGCCATGGCCATTTGAACTGCACACTATGGAGAGAGTCTGGGTCTCGGCCCAATAGATCATCAGTTCGACGTGTCTGGAGAGACCTTGAATAAGATACAATAATCTATCCGTAGATGCTTGTGTCTGCAAATTTCAAAAATGTAACCATCGGTGCATCTCACAGGTCCGTCACTTTGTCTCGTTTCAGCATCACAGTCATTCATCATTACAAATCACATGCACAGAGCCAACGAGTATATTGTGTCCAAATATTATTTCAAGCCAGACCAAGAGAAAAAAAAGAATGGAGCTGGCTCAACAGAACGTGGCTCTGGAGGTGCTGATGGCCAACAGTGAAACCACATGGAGGAGGAGGAAAGGCTGAGATTGACCCTTAACAATCTGCAGCCCAAAGTGACTTGGCAAGACAGTAGAGACTGTTAGAGTCAAAAGAGATGAACAAAACCTCGAATGATCATCTTTAAAGTCATAACCAGGAGGTCAATAGGGAAGCTGATGGAAAAGTGCATCCAAGTAAGAGAGAGGGAGCATTACTTATCTCCAGCCATGGACATATTAGGGTTTCCTGGAGTCGTGGGAATGGTACAAGTTAAAGGTGACCCGGTCAAGGTGCTTTTAGAAGGAAGAGCAAATCATTGAGGGAAGCGGGTGTTTTCCAGTGTCAGAAATCACCCAGTTTGAATTGAGTAATAACTTAAATGATCGTGGATTTTGGAAGAAAAAACAATCAATCACATGTTGTCTTTTTCTAGGAACTCAGCCAAGGTTTGGATATAAAGTGCAGAGAAGAGATCAAAACAGACAGGAACACAACTTGAGTTAAAGACAAGGATGAGACGAAAGAGAAGATGGAGACAGGGACAGAGACTGCTCTGACCCCTCTCTCCTCTCCCTTCACCGTCTCTTTAAGAGCACTTTGAAAGCCCGGTGCGTGAGACGGCAGCCTTATTAAAAGAATATACAGTTAAACTGACTGCCATCAATACCACTCAACTGCAGCCGCCGTATAAAATGTCAATCAGCGTCCTTGGAGGCCGGAAATCGACTGCTGTGGGAGCATGCTGATGGGAATGTGTCGTATTCAGAGCACAGTGTCGGTAGATTGGTGACTGCGGGTTAACTGAAGGGAATGAGAGACAGTACGTGGTCTGTCACTTCTACCGAGACACATTCACGCGCATTGTTGGGAATTTATAATCACCCATCGTGTCTTCATTCTTTAAAGGGCCATACTAATCAAGCTGATGCTAAGGTTGAAATCTTGTCGTGCCAGCACAAGTGCGCTCGGGGACAGAAACAGTGTAACAGGGAACAGAATGTTGACTGCCTTGACACATGCTGATTATTGCATTATGTTTTGTTAAGAAGTTACAATGACGTCAGAACAATGGAAGGTCACAAGCACTGGCTCCATGTTCTGACGGACTACACAGATAAGTCAGACAGTCGAGGTCATGAGATTGTTTGCATACGAGCGCGATCTGATGTTTCGCACGCAGAAAGTATTTGGAAACGAGTGAAGGTCGTTTCTGGGTGAAGGGGGGGGGGGGACCTAACAAGGAGCAGCTTGAAGAAAATTGGATGTCACGTGCCAAGAGGCCGGGACGGGGCCTGTGCACCAACAAGGAACAAGGTCACTTCTAAAAATTTACAAAACAATTACATTCTGACATTCTCATGAAATTATAATCGCCTAAATCTATGTATTTTTTTCCATGACCCTTAAATGAGCCTATTAATGCATATTTACATGGAGGACCGGCTCCTCGCTACTAGGGCCGCTATGTTTATACAGTAGCCCAGAGTGGACATACTAAACATCAGTTTTAATGACAAGTGACGTCTACCATAGGTTCTCCTGCATGTTGAGAAGGATGACGGTGTGGTGATGGATACAACATGCAACTTCACCTCTAGATGTCACTAAATCGTACTCACTGCACCTATAAATTCATCATTAAAGTCTGAATTTGTATCATTTAGAAACGACATAATTGTGTAACTTTGATTAAAGAGGCCATTAAATGTTTCACATTGAATCTTCGAATGCAAATATAATTTTGAATAAAAAAGTTCCTAAAACATGGGAATCCTCAGTGTTTTCTGTTGTTCCTGTCATCTGTTGGACTTGCTCCTAAAACAGCCTTGTTCCTGCTCTTTATGCAGCTGAAGAATGTGAGCCGTGGAAGAACATGTACAGTAAATGATAACATGAAGTTAACCCGATCCCTTAATGAAACAATTCTGACTGATGGACGTCATTTCAGACGAGTCTGGGTGTGCCCGCCCCGACTGGGTGGGGGGGGGGGGCGGTCTATGCAAACACCTCGAGCTGTTTGAATTAACGCTGGGACACACGCAAACCACTGGGAGAAAATGAAGATGGATGACCCGGCTATGAAAAACATTCCTCAGTCAAAGGTCGCAGACACCACCTCCCATGCAGCCTCTGACTCTCCTGTAATTTCATGTACTAGGTTCAGAGTGGACATAATCCCACTCAAGTCAGTGTTGCAAGTCCCAAAGGCCAGAATCAAACTCTGGGGAGTGGCCAGATGGGAAAAGAAGAAATATGGTACTGTCATTTTAAAATTAGCATATTATGACCCAACCTATCATATAAAAAAAGGGGCAGTGCATTAAAGAACAAAAGCTATTCTATCTGTATGGAACTAAGAAATAGACACAGAGGCTCGGCCATTTGAATAAAACAACATCTTAATTCAATGCCACACTTAAAGGTGCAGTGTGTAAGATTTAGTTCATTTCTGCCACTTCTTTTGGTTGAAAAAAAGTATTACAAAACAATTACATACCCACATTTTCATGATTACTTAATTGTATTTTTGTTCCCACTTCCCTCAAATTAACCCATCACTGTAGATTTACATGAGGAGCGGGTCCTCTCTACGGGGGCCGCCATGTTTTTACAGTTGCTCAGAGTGGACACACCAAACATCTTTTGAGTTTTAAGGACAACTGAGGGCAACCATATAGGTTCTCCTGCATGCTCAGAGGGGTGAGGGTGAGGTGATGGATACAACAGGCAACTTCACCACGAGACGTCATCAAATCTTACACACTGCACCTTTAGCTTTCAAAATAAAAGCCTCCGAACTACACATGCAGAACTGCCTCAAGTGCAAAAACAATGATGCATTTGGCATTTTTGAAAAGTATTTCCTAAAACCACTGTATACATACGATAATTATTGTATATCTGGCAACACTGTGGGCATCTCACGGAAAGTAAACAAAATATTTAAAACATTTTAAATCCAATTGCATGTCATTCGTCCATAATCATCATCCTTGCCATTACTGCTGCTGCTGCTGCTCCTGAAAATGAAGTCTCAAGAGTAATCTTGGGCTCTATTAGCCGTTATATTTCATTACAGCTGAGGGAAGGTCACAACATGTGTGGACTTGTAATGCTCTTCTCTGGGACTCCATGACAATATCTGCAAAGTTGCAATTTCCTGTAATCTGCTGCTAAAGGACACACTGGTCTGTGGGGAGACTGCAGCAGACCCCCTTTGTCCTGAGCCACTGTCTCTATGTCCCACACGAAATGTACTATCGACAATTACCACGTGAAACCTGATGATATGAGTTCCCACCGATGTCCTCTCACTCTGCCTAAACCATATGGTTGTGTATTACCGCAATTTCCTGTTTTTGAGCACAGTGGTGTATATTTACAGTTCTGCTCAAAATGAATACAAAATGGTTGAATTCTGCGTGAGCGTTATTGTTATAATGTTGCTGCGAGGAGGCTGGGTGGTGACATTACAAGTCTGTGGGCTGGATGCATCGATGTATGTCCTCAAAGAGGAGAGTTTTTTTTTTTTTTTACCAAAGCCTCAAGTTTTTCTGGCTCCAAAGATTAAAAAGAAAATGTATATATGCTGCATTTTATAGATGGTGTACCATCCTCTATACAATGGCTGCTTTGTTTCCCAAACGGGCCAGAAGTGTGTTGTCAGCACAGCCACGTATAAGAGCAGAAGTGCTTCCGTCTGCTTATACGGCCCCACTCAGCCATGAGTGCACAAAACAAACAGTCTCCCACGCGTCTCTTCATCATCACGAATACATCACAAGCACAGCGAGCACATCATGGGCTTCTTGAGTTATGCCCTACAATGGGTGAAGTTTGTTTACTGCCTCGGTTATTCAGTGGAAAGAAATAATAATAAATTGGAAGCCTTTTTTGCTGACACATCTGCGCTGGGTTTCGACAGCGTGCGCTGCCAACTTGGCAGCTATGACGATGATGACATATTGACAAAGGCTCCACGGGATACTCCCCGCTCCAGCGGTGGCTTTCGCTGGGCTCGGGCAAAAGATTTCTGCTCTGGGGTTTTGTCGAGGGAAATCTAGACAGGGCTGACGACGCCTGCGGGCCCCCTTGGATGAGGATGGATGAGGACATTTGACTGTCAGTGGTGAGGAGGCCTATCTGGCTCTGTCAGAGGGTCACGGGGGAAGGAGAAGGCACCAGGGGGTCTGGTCTCAATAGACGTATGTGGCTTTCCTTACATGCAATCCTCATCATCCTCATCTTTCACAATGTGAATTTGCGATTGTTTTATTCAGCGAGGTGGATCGTGACGCTGGGGCACCTTAGTTTTAGAGGTCTGGCTTCAGTCGTCAGTTGCTGTTTGAGGGCAGAGGGGGCTTTCTTTAAGAAATCGTGGTATGTTTGGATGGAGGTGGGCAGAGGTACGTGTGCCACTTGACAACCGGGCCAATAATTAAAAGATGAAGACGATGTAGTTGAAAATTAACCATTTGCTCTGTGCATTTATTGACAGGTCGTTATTATCGGTGGGAAATTGTTTTGCATTCTCCATACCACAGACTGATTGTGGGTGAGTCACTCGTCGCCATATTGCAGATGCCTGACTCCTCCCACTTCCCGGT
Organism: Chascanopsetta lugubris; assembly: GCA_016785325.1. Taxonomy (NCBI): domain Eukaryota; kingdom Metazoa; phylum Chordata; class Actinopteri; order Pleuronectiformes; family Bothidae; genus Chascanopsetta; species Chascanopsetta lugubris. The sequence goes on from JAFBJT010109839.1 coordinate 9,105, forward strand.
TCATCCAAAAATGGGCAAAGAGGCGGGACACTGACAGAGGAGTGGGTGGGCCCATGATGCTGTCGCAGAATTTCAAATGTCAATAGAATAAAAATAATTTTGAGAAAAATTCACTCCCTGTACAATCAATCAAAAAGTTTGTGCTAGACTTTAAACATCTTTAATCCACCTCTAAAGTTGACCATTTTAACATGGGAGTCTATGGGGATCCGCTTTCAAATCCCACTGAAAGTGAAAAACGGATTGAAAAAGTATTTCTCACGCTGTCCCCCAACAGTCGCTCACAGCAGGTGAAGCAAAATGCTGAGAAATAACAGCCTGTCTTATGGGGCCGCAGCCATGGCAACCAAGCCGGTGTGGAGGCTGGCGATCTAAGGTGCAAGTAGGTTCGTCTAGGGAGCCACTGGAGATGATTGGGAGGAGCCCGCCGTCTTGGTCCGTCTGTGTGTGTGTGCGTGTTGATGAAGCCTGAGTGCGATGTTAACCTAGAGCCAACACGCTGAGGGGGCTGCAATCCACAGCCCGGTCCACGGGGTGCGTTATCAATCAATATGACCTTCTCCGGCACAGTGTCTCCTCTGTGCCCTCACCCTCCTGCATCATCCGCCCCACAGCCTGCACTGCCCGCTGGCTAATGCCAACACTTAGCACCCACAGAGCTGATGCAATCTGCGTTCATCATCTGGACGTCCTTTGGAGCAGATAACAAAGTTAACATAATAATGTGAGGAACTCTTGGAACGTGTCGGTGTATGTGAAACCCACTGGTGTGACACGGAGTTGCTGAGTCAGTCTTCAGTGAACCATTACACCCAGTCCTTGAAATGTTCAGGCAGTGGGTGAAACAAGGAGTGGATTTAATTCACGGATATCACCGTTTTGGGATTCCGTGTCCGGAATGTTTTCGTTTTCCGAGGACTGGTTCACTAATTAGGTTACCTTGGCTCAGTGGGGAAGTTTTGGGGCTTGGGGTCTCTGGGCGGTGACCCTTTGGCATGACGCCCCCACCAGGCCCTCTGAGGTAGAGCTGGCTGATGAGTCAGACCAGAAGCCCCCCTGCTCTCCCAGTAAATCTCAGGTTCGGGGGCAGATAGGGTGACACATGCCGGGAGGTCACACAGGATATTATGGGAGGGATTTCCCTGCTGTGCAGGTCGGCTCAGAGGAGCTGCAGCCACATGGTGCATCACTCTCAACTTTTAAAGGCATGACACCGCAAACTGACAACACCTCTGTGGTTAGATAAGTGCCTGCATGCAGCTGCACATGTGAACATGGATCCAGCGCGCTCACTCAAAGGTGCAGTGTGTACGATTTTGGTCATTTTTGTCACTTCTAAAAATATCAAAAAACAATTACATACTTACATTTTCATGAATTTATAATCATGCAAATGCCCCCCCCCCCGCCATTACCCTAGAATGAGCCCATGACTGAATATTTACACAAGGAGGGGGGTTGTCTCTATGGAGGCCGCCATGTTTTTACAGTTGTAAAGCAGGGTACACTAAACATCTTTTGAGCTTTAATGACAACTGAAGTCCACCAGAGGTTCTCCTGCAGGCTCAGACGAGTGGGGGTGATGGATCCAACATGCAACTTCACCTCTAGAATTCACCAAATCTTACACACTGCACCTTTACATTTTTGCTTTTTTCATTTTTAAAATCCCCACTTCTCATCAGCCTCACCACTAAGCTGCTGAACTTTACTAAATTAGACTGTTTATGAGGTGGAAACGGTTGCTTGAAAAATCTAATGAGTCGAGGGTAATAATATGGCTCAACATTCTTTTTTTTTTTTCCTGTAACATTCTGAACAGAGTTTGTGGGATTTCTATAATTACGGGGGCCACCCTGCCAGCCAGATGTTTGGGATTTTACCAGATGTGCTCCACCTGCTGTGATGAGGACACTGAATTATGACCAATGGGTCGGAGCATCTTTCTTCTCGTCCCTCGTCTTACAAAAGAAAGACATGCCCCGGTTGGAGACGGACACGCACCACCGCTGCTAATGACATTCACATGGCCGTTTGGTGACAACACAGAGGATGTGCATTAACATAGAAAAAATTTAAATGACAAATATGGAGCAAAAGCTTACTGACCTTCATTTTGAGCAATGAGAGGAACCTGCTCAGACAAAGAAATCAATTTCATGAAAGTTAGATATGTCACACCACACGTAGAATGCACAGATGTTTGTGTCCACGTATATATAGATATATGTATATATGTATATATGTATATGCATGTGCATGTTTCTGTGTGTGTGTGTGAGTGGGTCTAAAGGCAGCTCCGGTGGTGGTGTAGTGGCTTCCTGGGGAATTGAAATTAATGAGTGTAATCAGAAGCAAACAGCGAGCCAGGCAAGGGCAATTAATACAAGCAAGGCGAGCAGAGCCGGCGGTTTGCTCGGCCGGGCAGGGCTTGAGCCGAAGAGATGAAGGATTAAGATGCAACCGATGTCGAGCGCCGCAGCTTTTCCACGGCCCAGCAGATGTCTGCAGAGGGGAAGGCACCGGGACGCCTGGCACGGACGCCGCATCCGCCAAAGCGCGGCCACTCGGTCAGCGCGGCCCAATACGAGCTGACAACCTCCTGGCAACGCTCAGATAACACCATCTTCCTGTTTAGTTTCAGAGCCAGGGGAAGGCCCTCACCCGGGGGCTGCGTTGGGAAAGGGACACAGAGGAGCTACTATGTGTGGGGGAGAGAGAGAGAGAGAGAGAGAGAGAGAGAGAGAGAGAGAGAGAGAGAGAGAGAGAGAGAGAGAGAGA
>JAFBJT010109840.1:0-13447 GCA_016785325.1 Chascanopsetta lugubris
ATGAGCCCTCCACTCCCACACACACCTGCCTTTAAAGTGCTGCTGGTGTCTCTCTCTATAGTGGAGCCGGCAAGCTCGAACAGAAAGTGCAGAGCTGCTGTGAGACAACTCCTGTGCATGAGAGGGCGCTGGTCATGTGTTAGCTACAGCTAAAGAGGCTAATCTGCACACGGACTGAGGACTGAGTCGGAACTCACAAACAGTTCTTCACAGCTGATAACAAGTAAGTCCAAGTACGGTTCATTCACCTCATTTTTAAAACAACCTGTTCACTCGCTGCTATTCAAAAGTGATTTTTTTAAAGGTGCCGTGTGTGAGATTTGGCGACATCTACTGGTGAAGTTGCATATAGTATCCATCACCCTTCTCTACAATGAAACCGAAATATAATGAAGCACACGTTTTAAAGTAAAAAAACAAAAAGACACAAATATAAATGCAAATCTACGGGAAACCAAATATGGCGCAAAATCATTTGAAAGACAATCCTCCCCAACATGAAATCAGTCGTTTGAGTGAATCATCCCTGAGCCGTTCTCACGAGTCGGCAGATCATCCCAGAACAATGACGGCTGAACACAAACACCTCACAGCCACATAATGGGATCCGTCCCTCTCCGACGGGACACAGCACAACAATAAACATGTTTGTGTCTATTACAGACGCTACAATGAGATCCCTCTGTGGCTTTACCTGTGGCACTGTCCTCCAAGGCTACACACACACACACACACACACACACACACACACACACACACACACACAGTAAACACAGGTGCCATAAAAACAGCATCACACCTCTCCCCGCTGGGCGCCCGCTCTGCTCCCTCTCCCTTCCCCTCCACCCCGCCGACCCCCTCTGAATCCTCCTCTCTCATTGCTCGCCGCTCGCCGTCCCCCGAGGTGGATTAAATACAACCACACCTGTGATCATTTCTCATTTGTGAAGCCTCTAACACCAGAGGTCCAAAGGGACGCCGGGTACGAGCCGACAGCGCCGCAGCTGTGAATTGCTGCGGCGCCGGCTCAGTAAAAAACGCTCGGCAACATAACACACACACTCGCTGTTGTCACGCACGTGAGCAGCAACACGGATACAAAACGGAGCTCCATTAGTTACCAGAGTCGTTTTTTAAATGTGCGGCAGAATTAATAAGAGATTATATTTAACCAGGCGGATGATCGCTCATCACGGCTCGCTAATATGAAATGGTGGAGAGGAAATAAGACGGTGACAAATGGCGGCTATTTTCTACTTTTTAGGTTCCAGTGTTGTTGCGTGAAGGTAAAATAAATCTGAATACATTTGAATTGTGTTTACGTTCATGTGAAATCCCTTGAACGTATACTTTCCTCTTCAGTATCTCACTTTTAAAGCTTCTATAATCAACTTTTGTTTCCATGACAACGTGAAGGATGTGGCTTGACTCATCGCCCCACTTTGCAACTTTGTTCGATTGTGTACAGCTCCTGTGTGTTTGAACAGATACACAGCTCGTATCACAGAGCGCACTCACCTGAAGTGTTGGGTGTGTTCTGTCCATGTCGCCCCACGTCAGGACCCACACTTGGTCATGTGACTTGTCATAAAGCGTCTTCACAGGGAACGGATCTGTGGCCACCGCCTGCAGAGTGAAAGGACATTTTTATTATTATCATGGCAAAGAAGATAAATAAAACAAGTTATTTCCTTGTTTGTTCACTAGGGGGCATAATTCAGCATGATTGGCCAAGTTCCACTGCCACTAGCAAGAATGTGTGTTTCCAAAACCGCCTTCTATGTTTCTGAATATTCATAACATTTGTAAATGTCCAACACCTTTGGCAGTTATTTTCCCTCACTAAAGCAAATAGCATGTTATGTCTGATGTAGCACAGAAATGCAAAGGTACAGTTTACAGGTTTGACCGATATCGAGTGGTACATTTGCATGTAGCATCTACATAAATACCCGTTAACCTTCCCTACTTGAAGTTGAAGCTGTTGTTGAACCTCAAAATGAGTAAAATGTAAGTATAGTAAATGTCCCATTCTAAAGTTATGGAAACATAACATCTATCTACAGGTGATTTTACTTTAATTAAAACATCAATGTAATACTTGTATGTACAGTTTGTGCCAATATAAAATGTACATCATTTCATTCAAATCTTACATTAGACCTTGAACTGTCAAATGTAAGAAATTGCAACAAATGAACCAACAAAAACAGTGTTTTATAATCCTAATTGAATGATCTCGCAAATGCATCATTGCAGGCAAAATCTTAAATACGCATCTACCGAAGATCTAAAAGAGAGGGAGGAAAGTAACATCTGTGACCTTGTCTCCACAAATGGCCCTTTCCCCAACGTCCAGATGTAGCAGAGAATAATCTGACAGAACATCGCGACACTGACGGAGGTCCGAGAAGGGCTTAACGGCAGAGAGCATGAAACCTGGACAGGGTCTGCTCTCTCAAGTGTCACTGCTTATTTATTTATTTATTTATTTATTTATTTATTTATTTATTTTCTTCTTGCGAGCGTCCGACACACATGAGGGGAAAGAAGCAGAAATAGAAAACAACATGCGGGGACAATGAAGGTAGGAGAGGACGAGGAGAACTGGCAGACAGGAGAGAGAGAGAGGGCGAGAGAGAGAGAGAGGGCGAGAGAGAGAGAGAGAGAGAGGGCGAGAGAGTGTGTGGGGCATATTCAACCTCAGGTCTGCTGCAATGTCAACAACAAGGAATAACACAATCCATTACCCTGCTTCTGGCTGAGTGGACAGGGAGCTGCTGACACCCTCAGCAGCAGAGCGAGACCACGAGCTCTGTGTTCAGTAATGGGGGGTCCGGCCCTCTGCTCCGCAATGGTCAGCCCAGTGTCAACTCAGCATGTGTGTATGTTACGTGTGTGTGTGTGTGTGTGTGTGTGTGTGTTTGTGTGTGTGTGTGTGTGTGTGTGTGTGTGTTGTACACATTATGGACAGAGTGTGTCGGCGGTAGATGGCTTTCGTGGGGTTCTGCTCCCTCGGTGATGGGAGCAGTTATAGCTGAGGTGGGGTCACCGGGGGGACCGAGAGGAAAGCCGCCATGTTCTGCTTTTCGGGGTCTTTCCTCTGCACTGACGCACGTGTATTCATGTGTGAAAGGTCTTTGGATTCACGATTTGATGCGGGTTGATAAGGCAGACAGACCGTTCCCTACAGAAATGATCGAAACCAGCTTCATTCTGTCGCTGCGGCTCAGACACAGTGACACCCAACGTGGCGTTATTAGCGTTAGCAGCCGCTGCTACGCTGTGTGAATAAGTTTGATATCTTGGTTACATTCTTATGCTGATTTTCATAGTTTGTTGGACCGTTATTAACGACCCAACCTGCATTACGTTTGTTTTCACCTTCGCTGGCTTCCAGCTGTCAAGATCTCAATCTCGGAGATTCAATGAGTAGATGTGGAGCTGCTCTGCAGAGAGTCAACAGCCGCGTCAGAGAGACAGATCTTATATACAGTGTCTGACAGGTGAGCTCACCCAGGGCCAGAGCGCAAAACCCACAGCAGTACCATTTTTTATTTGTCAAAACATAAATAACAATGTCAATCCTTCAGAAAACCAGGATATTCACTTGATAAATCATTTAGGGATTTTTTGTAATTTTTTTAAAAAAATTTTTGTGAAGCAGCTTGATAAAGTAAAGATGCTTAATCTAAACCTGCTTCACATTGCTTCACTGCAACTCCAAAGAAAACCACCACAGGGCCTTAATGTGAGCACATAACCCCAGGTGTTTGCCCTGGGGTTGATTCTAATTAGCCGAAGTGGCGTTGGGGTTTTAGTCCGATTCTGACACACCGGAGTCGAGGAGGAGCAGCAGCAGCAGCAGCAGCAGCAGCAGCGCCGGCACAGAAACCACGCGAGCCTTTATGGCTGTGGCTCCTCCGCGTGTTTACGACCCTATAATCCGGTGTCTGCCGGGGATCATGGCGGCTTCATGCGCCTGAGGACTGAGGCGTTCAGAGTGCGCAGTTGTAGCGCTGGTTTGAGGGCTCTATCGAGCACGAGGCGGCGGAGGAGGCAGCAAAGGTTGAAATTGGCTCGGCCTCAGTATATCTGTATTCCTGGGGTTGTGTTTCGTTGAATTTGGCTCCACTGTTTATTTATATTTGACGACTTCGGATTTTGAACAGTTGCTCCGACAGAGATTCACTCTGCATGTCTCGTATCCCACGTTTTCTTGGGTTTTTTTTGCGTTACATACTTCCTGTCTTTCCTGTCTTTCTACACTTTAACTCCATTGTTTTATTCATGTATTCCCTCTGTCTCCGAGTGAACTTCTTTCTCCCACGTTCTCTCTGTTGTCCTCCAAGCCCTCGGCTGTGAAGACGTGCGAGGATAAAAGAGGTGGAGAGAAAACAGTGCGAGGGAACAGAGGATAAATGGGAGGGTGCATTAACCTCCTGCACCCAGGGGCCAACGAGGGTCTTTGAGAGAGCGGGATGAGGGAGAGGGCCGGGCCGCTCATTAGAGGGAAGGCAATCTTTACAATGTCGTCAGAGAGCAAAGGTCGCGTATTTGAACTTGTGAGAGCATCTGTTGTGTCAATTTCAGGCCAAATCCGGAATGTCATTGGTTAAAGGTCCAGTGTGTCATTTCTAGTTAACCTTATTTCCTTTGCTATGAGCTGAAACTGAACACTAAATCACTTTACCAATCTTATTATGAGTGTGTAATCATCTTAATTAAGAGAAAGCTTTTCACGACCCTCGTAAGGACCACCGGAGTCTGTGCGGGTGCCCTCTTTGGAGGTTGCCGTATTCCTGTGGGAAAATGCTGACTCAGCACCTTTTGACCTTGAATGGGAAGTATCAGCGGCCACAGCTTCGCCTATAAGGAGCGGAATTCAACCGCGTCATGCAACTTCACCGCTAGATTTCACTTAAAGGTGCAGTCTGTAGTATTTGGTGACATCTACAGGTGAGGTTGAGGTTAAAAACATGGCGCCCCCCGTAGAGAGGACCCACTCCTCACGTAAATATACGTCAAGGGGCTCATTTAAGGCAAATTGGGGGAGAAAAAAACACATGTAGGTGATGATAAATAAAAATAAATAAATTGAGAATGTCAGTGAGTAATTGTTTTGCGACACTATTTTAAATGACCGAAATCTTACACCCTGCACCTTTAATTCTCCACACAGTACTCTTAAATGTCAATACTTGTGTATGCATATCGAAGGGTCCGTGGTCATTAAAGGACCAACCAGGCTAAGTCACACATTTGTCCTTACGCTTTCCCCTCGCCTCCTTCTCCTTGAGCCTCATCCTGCATCCCCGTATAAATGATGCTGACCCTGGGAGGAGCCCCGAGGGGCCTCGCTCTCTAAACAGCCGTTACAGGGAAGATGAATGGGGAGGCAGCCAGCACCCACCTGGACACCATATTGTTTCAAGCGCTTGAGGTGTTTTGATTTATTTCACCGCGCATGTGGTCTCCGTACCTTGTTGGCAGTTTAGTAGTGTGGCAAATTGAATAGAAGGCAGCGCGCGTCGGTGATGCTGTTTGACATGTGGCCATGCAGGCGGCGGCTGTATATCAACAACGGGCCCATATATTCTTAAAAAGAAGTCACTTTAATATCATAAGTGTCAACTGTTGCGAACAGACCTTTGCGGTTCGAGACAAAGACAAAGATCTGTGAGAGGATCAAGTCTGATGTCCAACTCTGAAAAGCAAACTTGATCCACAAACCCAAGGGTCAGACACTCTGTTGTTTCAAGCAAAATATATATATCTATTTTTTTTAAAGGCTCGAAGGACAATAACGAACCAGGGTGTAACTTCAGAGAAAGAGTGCGGAGGTTGTAAGAGTGTAAACTTTTCCAAATCCAATAAAGAACAGAGCGGAGCTGCTAACATCAGCAGCTCATAACCGCAGAGCAATGATACACTGTGGACGTGTCAGTGCTGCGCGGTTATGGCTTTTTCATATGTAGCTGCTCAAAAGAGGAGCTTGGTTGAAAAGTGAGCAAACTGCTTCATCAGTGACTCACTCGCTCACTCCCTCACTGACCCGTGGGTATTGCCTCGAAACCATTGGGCCATGCCTCGTGCTCTTATTTTGAAGTCAGGTATTTGAAGTCAGGAATTACAGCCCCAAGATGTGATGTGTAGTTAAAGTTGCAGTGTGTCCGATTTCGGCCATTTTTGTGAAGTTATAATCACCTAAATGTATCTACCCCCCCCCCCCCCCCCTAACTGAGCTATTTAAAGGTGCAGTGTGACCCCCCCCATTAATGCACATTTACATGACGAGCGTGTCCTCTCTATGGGAGCCGCCATGTTTTTACTGTAGCCCAAAGTGGACACACTAAATATCTTGTGAGCTCTAATGACAACCGAGGGCGACCATAGGTTCTCCTGCGTGCTCGAATTGGAGGGGTGAGATGATGGGTGCGATGTGCAACTCGCCAAACACACTGTCCCTTTAACACAATCACATGATCCCATTGCCTTTTTCTAGAGAGGAAAGAGAAACCTCCAGGATGGTCTTCAATAATGTGTCTCATCTTTGCCTCAAAGCTCAGAGAAAATATTATTCCACTGCCTTGAGAAAGGTTAAAAACACACAACATCCTCCAAACTGCAGGAGGCAACATCCTCCAAACTCTTTGGCTGGCGACTGACGGCCCTGGGCTCCGCCTGCGCACCGCTTCATCACGCTGAGGAGCCCAGCACTTGACAGGCCTGAGATGGCAAGTTATACACGGGGATTGGGCAACGGTTGTTTAAGAAAAAAAAAAAATAAATGAAATGATGAATGGACTGAATTTATATTACGCTGTTAAGCCAAGGTGCTTTTCCCACTTTGTTTGTCATTCATACACATTTACAAAACTAGGCGCCGGCGGGACCACAGAGAGAGAATTGGAGTTCACTGTCTGGGACAAGGACACGAGAGGAGAACCACCACACTCCCGAGTCCCAAGGTTCAGATTCTCAAAACTGAAGATCTGAAAATCTACAAATATGGGCACATGCTGATGCGATGTGTGTCCCCCATCGTCGCCCAGTTTTGGATGAACCAGGAAGTAGGCGGAGTTAGTGGAGCTATACGCACCCTATGGCTACAAACCGCCCCTCCACTTTGCACAGTGAGACCTCTGTTGCCAAATTCCCCTCCAGAAGTTTTTCGCCAACTCCCAGAGAAATAATTTGCCGGGACGATCTCACAACGTGTCGAGACGGACGCGAAAGGTCGCTCCACCCACCTGCACCACCTTCTGCGCCTGGATATCCACCACCAGCAGCCGGCTCTGGAAGGGCTGCGTCACGTAGATGTACTTATCCCTGACGTTGACGGCCGACGACCACACGCAGCGCTGGGGTGACACCCCCTCACCTTTGGGGCACATCTCCTCCTGCGGGGGAACCGACAGAGAACAGAGGGGATGGTGGGAGGAGGGGCGGGGCGTCGGAGGGAGGAGAGGGTTGGCAGGGTTTACTCCAGTGTCACAGATGAACAGTGTGGTGCTTTCTCTGCTATCATCCATCACTGATGATCACAGCCGGGCCGGAATCCCAAACCCGGCTGTAGCTACTTTCATTGGATTTAAATAGAGATCATTTGATCAAAAAAGATGTGTCCACATGAGGCAAACTGTAACTTTAGGGCTGTAAAAATGGATTGTGAGGTGCTTGTTTAAAAGTGGAGCATGTGAAATACGGGTCACGTCACTTTGGATCGGCGGAAGTGGAGTTTATGCATCTTCACTACTTTATGGTACAAACCTCTGTGTTCGTTCCAGTGTAATGAAAACAACGATCCGTGCACTTTTAATTGCTTATACACTCAGAATAATACTGCTGTGATAATTATATGTTCCATATCTGCCAATGGAAATCATTTCACCCTAAATCTTATCTAACAGACATTTCATAACAAATGATTCAATATAACATCAATGATTATTTAAAGGGCAGTCACATTCACCAGACAATGTTAACTGGACGTCTGTGACCTTTAATTTATCTTTTATTAAATATGTTTATTCCCATCCTTGTTTCCTATTTCCTAGTAACATCTAATGTTGTAACCAGAGCAGTATTCATCGAATTCTAAATGCTATTATTGGCAATGTTGATCGTTATGATCATTTTGCTGTTGTTTCTGTGAAAATGACATTTGTATCAGATGAACAAACCGTTGACTCAGCAAACATTTCACCTCCACAGGCCCGGCAACCTGCTGTATTTGCTGACTGGACATATATGCACAAACATACCCCCCCCCCCGTACTACATCTATCCCCTTGTAATCACTAATGCACATGCACGCTGGCACAAATGTTGTGTTTCAGGAGTTTCCACCTCTTCCCTCTCGCCTCACCCAAGTGGCGAAAGTGCTGCTTACAGCAGGAAGCAGCTAACGCGCGGCTTATTGGGTTTGTATTGATCGCTAATACAATTACAGGCTCCTGTAAAACCCAAATCCCTTCGAGGAACAAGCAACTTTTGCCATCTAAAGCTCATTGCTCTCGCTGAAGGATGTTCTCCGCTGGATTAAAAACCTCTGGATGTGTCGTATAGTTGACTCTCCTCAGTCCATCGCTGTGAACTGTTGACTAATGGACACGAGTAATCGGGCCATAATCAGAGGTGCAGAGCTCCACTGTGACCCATTACAAGGAGGAAGAATAGAATGGCCTCCCGTTTGAGTTGCAATGTCCTTTAATGATGTAATGGATTTAATTTCTCTCTTTAAAGAACACAGCACCTGGTGATGCTCAGAGCTGCATGTGTTGGGTTCACGCTACATCAACCTCATTATCACTTAGTGACGGTGGCTAATTGCATAGTGTGTTGCATCCTCTGACATGAGCCACATGGTTCATTTTGATGTTCCATTTGTCACTTCAAAAAATATAGCAAAATAATGAAATACTGACATTTTCATGACGTTACGATCACATAAATGTGCTATTTTTTTTCCATGACCCTAAATTGAGCCCATTAATGTGTATTTACATGGGGAGGGAGGTCCCCTCTATGGAGGCTGCCAAGTTTTTACAATAGTAAAAGTGGACGCACTAAACACATGAGTCACATTCTCTTGCCTCGCATTGAATTCGATTTTGAAAAGTCTGTAAGTAAACGTATAAAAACAACAGGACAAACACATCCACTCACGTAGGTGGCAACGATTCTCTCCGTCCGCTTCATGTGTCGTCGTATTTCACACTCACTGGGCTGCAGGACCGTGACGCCCTCGTCGGAGAACACGTAGAACATGTTCCCGACGCTCAGGCCTGGAAAACAAGACGGCAAGTCTCTGTAAAACATTCTTTGAAATAAATCAGTCGACACAAACGAAAAGCGCCAGTCCTCCTCTTATTTGACGTTTTGGGTCAGACGTTTACGTTGGCCAGCTGGAGGAGACGCAGTAATCACTCCTGTTTGCATGCTATCGTGTTCGCTCAGATGGGCCGTGTGCGTCGGCCAGCCGCTCTGACGAAGCTTACAAAGGGCCCTGTCAGCACGTCCACACCACACGGCACAGAGAGACGTCAAGTTAAAGGCACCGAGACGTCTCGTGTGCCGACAGTCAACAGCCGCTGATGAGCTTGCAAGGGGGGGGGGGGGGTGGCACTGAGGCGTTTGGATGAGCAGGAAAACAGAATATTGTAATATTGTAGTAATCACTTTATAAGAATGTTTTGTTTTTGCTTCAACACTTTTCGATGAAAACACTGCACACAAACGCTAGCGCCTTTTCCACCGCGAGAACTTTTTTTTATGAGAAACACCGTGGGCGTGGTTTTACAAAGACCAGGGTAATAAACTTTCCCTCGACCCCAAACGTTCCCCTAGTAGGGGAGAAGGTTTTTCCAGATTCTGCTGGAATTCTTAAAGGGGCGGGGCCCTCGTGTTGGAGAACGCTGATTGGTGGAACACACTTGCAGCACAAGCTCAACACGCAAGCCTGTGTGGCTACAAAAGTTTAATTCTCTTCTACGAGCCTCACGACAACAAGGTCCCTGGTTCTTTTGAGAAAGGTGCGTGTCTTGACCTTTGACCCCTGAAACCACAGGAGTCCAAGAGACATCTGGTCAAAATTTGGAGAAGGTAGTCTGGCTCCTCACTGTCACTGGTGTCGAGGCACAACAACACCAAATATATATATATATATCTTTTAATCACCTACAAAACTTAAAAAGAATGTGTAAAATATCATGGAAAAAAAAGCAAAGACTTCTTTACATACTGTGGCGATGTGTGTGTAAACATGTAAATAAGAAATAAGTCTACGTTAGTGTTACACTTTGAACCTCAGTGTATTTTAATTAGCAGTGGTGAAGCAGTGCTCATGGCCATGTTGGTAATACACCAGGACGGTATAGATTTCTGCTCGGCTGACGAGCAGACTTGTTTTCCTCACAGCTTCACACCGAGTCGGTGGTGTGTTATTTGTCGTATGTAAACATCCCTCTTTCTTGTGTGTGTGTGTGTGTGTGTGTGTGTGTGTGTGTGTGTGTGCGCGCGTGTGTGTAAACGCTCACACGCCCCCTTAGGTGATCTGAGAAAGCAGATAAAACGGCAGACGAGCAGAAAGAATGAAAAAGAGAGAGAGAGAGAGGAGACTAGAGGAAGGATTCCGCTGGAGAGAAAACAACATTGTGATTCCGCTGGACAATACAGGAAACATTTTGCAAAGTGCAGATATGCAGCTGCCGGCCCCCCCAAGAGCTACAACACATGCACGCCACATTTTGTGATTCACGGCAACACAAAGGCGTTTAGATGATGCATTACCTTCTTCCCGCCACAGAATGTTCGCCACTGCAGGATCGGCCGACGAGCAACAAAGAGGGGACGGACGGAGACGGAGAGAGAAAGAGAGAGAGAGAGGGGGGGAAGACACGAATTCAAGATCTTTCACAAAACACAGCAGCTGATTTCTCCTGTGCGATGTCAACACGAAATAGATTTGACAGCTACAAAAGATTCTCGGCGGCGATGATGTTTTCCCCTCAATCGGGGAATTTGAGAGGAAGAGCGACTCGTCTGCAGAGAAGTGCAGTGATTGATTATTCTGTTTAATTTGGAGCGGCCCGACGCGCTCTATCGCTCTCTCCCTCTCTCTGGGTTCACTCGCCGAAGTGATGAAATCTAATGAAAGAGCACATATCAATGAAACATAATACATGACTTGTCTGGTGTCAATGAAATGGCTGCGTAATTTGAAGTGCAGCCTCTTTCGCTGCCCCTGCACGGTCTGAATGAAGTGACTCACCCGCTCATCCCTTTGCATTATGAAGAGACATTTTAGATTTAGATGAACATTTTGCATTTGTCCTGATGGATTCACACCAAATGAAATGTGAACGTTGCTCATTAGTCGTTGCACTTTGAAAAGCACGTTCACAACGTTCACGTTAAAAGTATTTTCCTCATTCTATATATTTCTAGATACTTCACTCAATGACAGATCTAGTCCCAGAAGCACAAGATAAGATTAGTTGGGTTGTAAGATAACACTGAAATTTGGCGTTGATAGACTTAGCGGTGCAGTGTGTAAGATTTGCTGACACCTAGAGGTGAAGTTGCATGTCGAATCCATCCCCTCACCCTCACCCTTCTGAGCATGCAGGAGAACCAATGGTAGACTTCAGATGTCCTTAAAACTCAAAAGATGTTCAGTACATTCATGGGCTCATTTAAGGGTAGTTTTAAGTATTTAACAATGCTGAGGGGCCACTGTGTAAATGTACGCCAAACTAAAAGTAAAAAAAATAAAAGGCTAAATTTGGACGTCTGTGACTTACGGGTCTTCTTGGCGGAGTCTTCCACAAACAGAGAGGAGATGTCCTCGTCCACGCCCACCTCGTTCTTGGCGATGCACGTGTAGGCGCCGGTGTCCTCGTACCGGACGCTGCCAATTAGGAGCTCACTCCCATTCGCTAAAGTAAGACAAGAAACAAACCAGGTCGTGTTAATGAGCACATTTAAATATACAGTCATGGGAGGCCGGACGAGCAATGGGATAATAAGACAGAGTGTCTTCCAAACTGCAGACTCAACGAAACGTTTCAAAAGTTTTAATTTTTCAAGTTATTTATACATTTCTTCTTAAAAAAATATTGAAGCCAAGTGTACTGTGCTTAAATCCCGTTCGAAGATTCAGTACTGGTGTGGTACAAAGCTGGTGGACTCCAGCTGTGAGAGTGTGTGGGAGTCATCCGACTGAAACTAAAGATGTGGAGCCAAAACATGTCGGTACTTGTGTTCGGATGCAGGAAGCTGAAGCCATTTATCATCCGAACAGTGAACCCGAAATATTTCCTGAAGGAGGCGAGGACGAGATTTTGGAATAAAATGGCAGAGACCCAAACGTATAGTCTGCCCCGCTGAAGTTGCAGCGTGTTGACGTTTACAAAAAGAGAGGGATGAAAATGAACGGATGAGGTGGTGGAGACCAAAATCGGAGATAGGAGACGGCGAGTATTGGCCTTCGATGGTCCGCGTAGACCAGGGGTGTCGCACTCATTTTACATACGACCCAATTTGATCGCAGGTGATGTCGAGAGATCTCAACTCTACTCCTCCTCTTCCTCTTCCTCTCTCTCACTCACCAATTCCAAGCGGCACAGACATTGTTTTGTGATATTTTTAGAGGTGACAAAAATGACCGAAATCGTACACGCTGCACCTTTAAGAGGACACTAAAAAGTCTCCTGTATCACCACAAAATAATGTTGATGTGATGTTTTTACTTAAACTCTTCAAAATGATGGCCAATTTAAGTTCAAATGAGATCAAAATGAATTTTTGCGGTATAGTCTAGTTTATGTTCCTTTACCTTAATCGCTCCGTGTCCTACACACAGCTGCATTGTTTACCTCAGCGGTGGCATCAGCGACAGGTCATGTACAGACTGTCAGAAACAAGCCCTCTGATGTTTCCTGTGATGTACAGAAAACACTCTGATCTGTATTGACCCAGCGACCCACCGCGCACTGTACATACATCACAACAAGTCAGACAGCGCCACGGGAGTGAGCGGAGTGAGTCAGAGTGGAGCTTTTTACGCCATGTTATGCAAGCACATGAAAGGAGGCCTCACTTCTCATCTCTGCCTGTACATCTCTTTGAGTATCTATAGCGTGAGTGCACTTATCTGACTTCTAACACAACACTCTCCTCTCATCGTCTGTTTTTGTTTGATTCACATCTGTTTTCTATTTGTTAAAAAAAATAAATAATAAATAAAAAGTTTAAAGAAAGACAAAAGTTTCTATAGAAGCGCCTCGCCACACCCAACAGCGGTAACACCGACACCGGAAACCATTTCCGGCCCCATTCAATCATAATATAACAAGACGTTACAGGAGTTGACGCAAAGCTTTTCACATTAGTGAAATATCTTTGGAAGTCATATGATAATTCTCTTTTATCAAGGGAGGCA
>JAFBJT010109840.1:16948-53986 GCA_016785325.1 Chascanopsetta lugubris
GGGGGGGGAACAGAGGGGCCGTCGCGCGCCCGCGCCCGGCCCACGTCCCGGCGACAGGCCCCGGGTCCCGCAGACATTTCAGGGACCCGGCGCGTCGGTCGCCTCATCCATCACGGAGGAGCGGCCCTTCCTCCAGTCGGGCTGTCGGAGTTGAGCTGTTGCATCAATGCTGCGCGACACACACCCATCCGCCCTCTTCCTTCCTTCCCAAGTGCTGGATTCACGTTTCCCCTTCCATCACGCAGAGGTGCGCCTCCCCCCACCACCCCCCCCCCCTCCCCCCCCCCCCCCCCCCCCTCCCCCAACCCCATCCTTTCCCTATGAGGATTAGAAATGATCAAAGCTGTGTTCATTCCACGCTCACATTTCCTCCCCTCATAACAACAGGCAGGAAACCCCCCATTGGCCCACACATACACACATACACACACACACACACACACACACGCACACACACACACACACACACACACACACACACACACACACACACACACACACACACACACACACACACACACACACACACACACACACACCTCTGTATCAGCCGGCAGGATACACTCCGGGCATGCATGAGAGGGCAGGCAGATATGCAACCAGACACTGCTCGGGAACTTTCTATTAGCGCTCGTAAATTCTGGGGACGGTTGCGTGTGTTTTGTTGCCGAGTGCCCGAGCTTGTCAGGGGACTCGTTCACGGGTGAGTCATGTCGCCTCGCCGCAGCTCTCCGCCTCGTCCCTCGGAATCCGAGTGGCTCCCTCCATGTCACTCAGCCGCAGACGTGTTTAGTCTCCGCCGCACTTCAAAAGATGTCCTATATTTCAACCGCCTGCTCCACTTTCCGCGCCCCCCCCCCACCCCACCCCCCCGCACTCCCTCACTATTGTTTAGATGCTTCTGACGACCGCGCTCCGCGGCCTCTCGGTGCCGCCCCGACGTATATGGACGTGAGCAAGTGTGTCAACTGTGCGCCGCCGCCGCCGCCGCCGCCGCCGCCGCCGATGCTGCAACTCTAATGAGAGGTCGCCACGGGCAGAGCAAGTGGAGTCAAGCCATTTGTTTGTTTGTCTGAGAACATGTGCGATATGAGCGCGCGGTATCCGTCTGCGTGCGTGCGTGCGTGCGTACGTGCGTGCTCGCGGGTGACCCGGAAACGTGGTGCTTTATTCAGTAGAATTATGAGCACTTCCCTGGGTGCTTTGGGGCCGGGGTCCAGCAGCGGTTGGCGCTGAGTTGGTAATTCTTCACCCTGTGATCAAAGGCCTGGTTCCCATTCAACCCCCCCCCCCCCCCCCCTCCCTTCGTCCTACCCCTCGCTACACTCATCCAATCAGGGGCCAGAGCAGCCAGGCGTGAGTCATAACCCCATGGCACTGTTGCTCATTAACCCTCTGCCTCACTGATCTCAGCCCCAAGTCCCTCCCAAGCCAACTTTTCCACCGCGCTCGCACTTCAACAAGTCCCGGCCTCCTCTCTGGAAAAACCATGACGCAGCCAACCGCCTTCCAACCATCTGGAACGTTCAGCGCAGTGAAGACGTTCCACGCCGTCTTTGCTCTTAAAGGTGCAGCGTGCGCGATTTTGGCGGCACCCCCTTCCGTTAGAGTGTGCGGGCGAAGCCGCGGTCATTCTATCTCCATCGAGAGAAGAGACGGAAGCGGACAGAAATCGCACGCACTGCGCCTTTAACGCTCCTTTCAAACACCACGTCTATTCATGCACTCTACCGTTGAGTCTCAAGCCCGACTCCATTCTTTCTCCGTCCTCCAACTTTGCTCCCTCCCTTTTGCTGCTCCCTCCATTCAAATGCACGCTTCAATGGTCCACATGCGCCACTGCCGCTGCGCACATTCACTCATCCCGGCATCTCTCAGACACACGCTGCTGCTGCTGCTGCTGCTGCTGCTGCAAATCTCTCAAGGTTACCCTCAATGTTACCCCGCAAATCTCATCTTTTTTTTTTTTTTTCTTTTATCTTATATATATATATATATATAGCCCGGAGCACAGAGAGGGGTCTGATGAAAAATGCAGAATGGAGCCAGAACATGGCAGGGAGGCGGAGAACCAGTGGCCCAATTTGGCGCACAAAGACAAACACCTGTGACAGTTGGTGGTCCACGAAACGGAGGCAGCCTGAGGGCGAGAGCAGTGGGCCGCGCTGAAACCACGGCCACCACGCATCGGGTCTGGGCCAGCTGGGAGCACTGGTGCCGCTCTTCATCCTGACCCAGTTTAATCATGTGATCCCCTGGCAACCGGACCCCTCGTCCGTCCCACTGTTTTCTCCCCGT
Organism: Chascanopsetta lugubris; assembly: GCA_016785325.1. Classification (NCBI taxonomy): domain Eukaryota; kingdom Metazoa; phylum Chordata; class Actinopteri; order Pleuronectiformes; family Bothidae; genus Chascanopsetta; species Chascanopsetta lugubris. Next base: position 19,247 of record JAFBJT010109840.1, read on the forward strand.
CTCAGTCGCTCACCGTGTTATCAAGGATTTTCCTTAAAGGTGCAGTGTGACGATTTGGTGACATCGGGGGGCGGGGGGGGGGACGCATGTTGTATCCGTCGCCGCATCCCTCCCATTAGGTATGCAGGAGAACCTATATGTCTTTCAAACTTAAAAGATGCTTAGTATGTCCACTCTGGGCTACTGTAAGAATATGCCGGTCCCCGAAGAGAGGAACTGCTCCTCGCGCAAATATATATTAATGGGCTCAATTTAAAGGTAATGGAAAAGAGTCATTACATGCTTGACCAGCTGGGAGTAAATGGAGCAGTCTGGACTTTTCTATGACAGAGGGGAAGGGGCTCTGCAGAGTGTTTCAGGGAGAAGGTTCAAACAGGAGCTGGAGCAGTGGACGGGAAACTGAAGTGTTTCCTCTAAATGTTTGAGAGTCAACTTGTTCTAGAAGTGACACCAATTAAATTAAGCGACCCCTCCGGATCAGTAACGTAAGCCTCCTTTAATGACAGGAACTGAGGCTGTTGACTCAAAGACTGTCTGGTAGATAATGACAGGATTATCGGAGGTGAAGAATGAGAGATGTGGGTGAAGCATCAATAAAATAGCTCTATTTTCATTTCCTTTCCAAATGACACAGATTAGAAAACAAAGTCGCATCAGAACCTGCTGCTGGTGGAATATTGATCGTCGATACGTCAAAACCATTCACTGTAGAACGACTTTATTTGTGCTAAAAGAAGTAAATGCCTCACTCTAACAATCAGAAGGATGTGCGGGACTTTGACAAATGAAAAACAGAACAATAAAAATACATTTCCCCACATTTAGATCCATACAAGGATTGTTGATGAATAGAACAGTGTTTAGTCATAAACATCACAAACGTGACCATATGTTAATAAGATAAATTAGCGACATCAGCATAATTAATTCCCAGCACAGTCGAAACACAATGAATCTTATCTTTCACCACAGCTCTAATGTTAATCTGAATGGTCTATAACCATCGCAGATACTCACTTCACTTCCTGTCCCTGTTCTGACTTGAAATCACACTCACATTTTTTGTTGCTTTTATTTTTGTTGCAAGCCTGGAAACTGCATGACTTCATCCTGTGCTGCCCCAGAATCAGAATCGGATTCCTGATAGAAATTCAACACGTACAAACGTACCTTTATCCGAGAGAACACCGTGATCATACCAGGAACCGCACAGTCGCTCCAACGCTATTCACGCAGCTGATGTGGACGACCATCAACCTGGAACTATGGACCACACGCGTCAAAACAAACAGAAAGCCAACGTCAGGGTGACACCACCACCACTTATCACTGGACCTAATGAGCAGTACCTCAAAAATTCGACAACGCCTACGCTACTGCAAATCCACAACTTTGCAGTCCTACTCTGCACACACCGTGTATCCACGTTGGCACATGATTAGACCAATTTCTTTGGTTTTCCATGGACGTTCCTCCACCGTGTCACCACCTGATGAGAAATACCCTCTGCCACGCCCACACATGCACTGACACCACGAGAGTTATCGCTGTCTCGCTGTCCTCTCACCTGGCATCCAGAGCGAGCTAGGGCTTTAGTGAAAGGTCACAGTCACAGGGTGCCGGTGACATTTGGCTCAGAGATTCACGCCTCCCGCGTGACGATCTGTAACTCCGGGTAGACTCCCCCAGACGTTTCATCAAGCAATGTTCTCAGGTCAGAATTTCAATTTTTGCGCCGCGCTTTGGTTTATGACCTCACAGCGGCAAAGTTAATGACTCGGCCAGACGCCTCGACTGTTCTCTGTTCTGCCGTCGGACTCCCAGCACCTCCGAGTCAGAGTCTTAACGGAGGACAGACTCTCGCTGACATGCTGATGTGCCACATCTGCTCCCTTTAATCAGCCGCTGTTTAAACTCCAGTGACAATGACTTCATCATACGCAGTCACATCCAGTGACTGTTTATACAGGGGGACGCAGTCTGAAGGGTGAAGTCCTGACAAGTGCCCACGGTCCCCCCCATCTTTGCTAACTGCGTTTAAGTGAGAGAAAATGACACGTCGCTCGGCTCAATTTGACCTTGTTTCAAGCTGTTGTTTAGAAAGGCCACCGTCTGTTGTTCTGTAATAATGGACTTCTGCAGCCTCAGAGTGGTTTCTATTATATTCCTCAATTAAGCTACAACGTATCCAAGTCCACGCTGTTTTGTCACTGCTTTCATGGTGGTATACTTACTGTTTTATAAACATCATTTGCAGAGGACCTTTGGTCACGGCACAGGAAGAGAAGCATAACTTTAAGGACTCAAATGAATCATGGCTGAGCTCCATTCAACCGCTACAGTTTCAAGGGCAACTCTTCCATCAACTCTTAGATCAGGAGTGTCGAACTCATTTCCACCGAGGGCCACATCAGCATCATGGTTCCTCTCAAGGGCCCGGTTTTAATTATGGGACTAAATGTGATGACTACTTAAGTTATTGTAAAATAATTTCCTGTTATTCTTCATACTTGATTGTCATTTATTCAAGTACATGCATTTACTCATATTACGCCACATTTGGCCACGAGGCAGAGTCACATGTGAGGGATCCACTCCCAGGATGGACAGATGTGAAACAGATGTTGGAACAGGCAACATAATAAACACAACATAAACGTAGATACGGTATATAAGTCAACACACCACAGCCTAATGACTCATCCTCACAGACCATGAGCCACTGACACAATCATGGCCAGCACCCTCCATCAGCACCCCAGCATCACCCCATTCATCCACCATCACGGCCCGGATGCAGCAGCAGCAGCAGCAGCGGCAGCAGCAGCGGAACTGCAAAACAATGGAACGCAGGGACTCCAGTAAAGACATTAGGTTGGACACACCAGCCGCTTGTTCAGTACCGTTGGAACTCTCCCGGAACATGTTTGCATCTGGCGCAGGTTGTTCGTGTTGATGTGAACACACGACCTTTAATCAGAACCAAAAGGACCCAACTGTGATCCTCTTGAAAGCGAGGGACTGTGACGCTTGCAAGTGAACTCTGCAGCGGATCATCAGCATAACAGTTACAGCAGTATCTGTGTTTGTGTTCATGCCGACCCCTCTCTAGTCCCCCTGGATGTAAAATGACAGTGAGATTAGTTTGGGTTCCTAAAACCCCAATTATCCTCTGATGTCTATCAAAACTTAATCACAGGAAAAGTATAAGATATGTGACCTTTTAAGGAAGCGATTGTTGATGCTTCAGGCATTTTTGACTCAAATTGTTATTCACCCTGGCCTCTGAAATCCCAAATCAATATCTCTTCCTCCTCATTGGATGCTCAGCCTGGGCCTTATAGATTGACAGTCAGACACACACACACACACACACACACACACACACACACATCTATCCATTCCATCTCTGTCTGATTCAATTGCCTATCTAATGTCCCTGCAGTGCCACCAAGGTGTCGGCTGTGCTAACTAATGTCACAGGAACAAGGCGCTGATCACATAACCACCTCCATTCACGCATTTTGGAGGAGTGTGAAGGAGACCCTGAGGGTGTGCGTGTGAACGGGGGGAAGGTTCTGTCAGGAATATCACATACGTATGATGGAATAGCCATTCTCAGAAATTACTTTTGGAGAATGTTTGGAGGAATGAGTGGGACCCTCTGTGGAGTTTGCCTTTCACACATGAACAATAAAGTAGGAGGCACTCCACTTCTGTAATCCAGCACAGAAGTCACTCGAGTTCAGGTGGAGGGCGCAGAGATAAGAGGGAACTAAGAATTGGCTTTGGAGATCACATATTGAATTAATGATTGGATTTGGTTGATCAGGGCTGGCAGCAAAGGCTCAATGGTTGGAGCTGTTGCTCTTGAATGCAAAGGTCACAAGTTCGATTCCAGCTTAGACCCTGCTGCAGTGACACCGGCCCTGACACAGGTACCCCCAATGGCCCTATGTGTACAAATACTCCGTGACCCAGATTACTGGATAAGCAGTTGAAGATGACCTAACATTTAATTAATCTGTTTCAGAGTTCTATATGTAGATGGTGTCCACATGTCTAACTCTGCCTTTTTTATCTAGATATGTTTGATTTTCCCCCCCAAAATTTTAGCATCTGCCCCGTAAGAAACGTCATCACATCGACTTGATTGCAGTGAATCCTGCAGCGGATCTGCCTCTGTGTTCTCACATTGGCTCCTGAGGACATTCTGCAAACTGCCTGTTGAATATTGTTTTAGGGGAAAGTGCAAAACATCGTGGAAATGTGGTGGGGCAGCCACTTGGGAGAAGTATTTTCGAATGAAGCAATCCGAGGGTCTGAAGTCTGATTGATCACAAACATTTACGTATTCACATCTCCGTAATGAAACACTGTGAGGGCGGCTGAGAGGGAACTTGACCATGTTTTGCTCACTGGAGGCGGAACCTAAAGGGCATGTGCTCGTGTTTCATCTAATAAATCCTTGCATTCGTTCCTGCAGGGCACTGAGTCACGCACACCATCAGTAATCAGCTGACAGCCAATGATAGGTTTATTATTAGGAGGCAGGCGCACACCAATCACAGGCCATTCTTTTAACAGGGTGGTCCATTCAAATACACTCTCCCTCTCCTCATCAGTCTCCGCCTTCTGGCAGAGAATCCAAACATGGTCTGTGGTGAAGTGACGTTCATGCCTGGTCTGCGTTGTACAGACAGACAGACAGACAGACAGACAGACAGACACTTTATTGATCCTGAGGGAAATTCAAGAAAAAAAGAAAGGGCGGAAATAAAAGTTAACTAACTATTGAAGACGGAGCTACTGGAAAGGCTGCGACTGCATATATATATATATATATATATATATATATATATATATATATGTGTGTGTGTGTGTGTGTGTGTGTGTTTGTTTGGCCCTGCTTTAGCTGGATCCAGGGAACAAAAGTTCCATCTGCACCACAACTGTGGTTCCATTTGTGCAATAGAGGTCAAATCATGACCATATGTTCCTGATTGAGCCATGATGGCATCCAAGAGGCGTCACACTCCCCCTACCTCCTTACCCAGGCGCCACCAACCACACCCAGGCCAGAGGAAAAACTCTCTCTCAGATGTTTACACGTGGGCCCATCTGGAGAGTGTCCTCGACATGTCCTGAGTTCAGTGCATGTCTGAAAGCAGCGTGTGCACGTGCAGTGTGAGTGTGCCAGCATGCAAACTTCTTAATGGGCCTGCAGAGACATTTGCTGAAACTATTAGTGCGTTGCCCCTCGATATGTCCTCTGCCCCCCCCCCCTCCCCCCCACACACACACATCTAACAAAGATGTCCTTCACATCAGAAAGTTGCTTATTAAATGTGAGACGAATGCCAAGAGTCTCACACTGGAGAGAATAGCAGCCCCCCCCCCCCCACTCAGCTCCTTCAGGGGACATGGCATTTCACAAGCCACCGCGATGGACATCGGACATGACAAGGACACGTCCTCCTGGAGCTTTCTCGAGCTGTTCCGTCCATGCCTCCTGCTCGTTTCATGCTCGCGTTAGATAAAACAATGCAAAGCATCGGGTCACGCAGCCATTCATATTTACTTTCCGATGACAACCCGCTGCTTGTGTGTAATAAGAGGTGTGAGCGGTGAGGGACGTGATGTCTCATCTCAATCCCCGTGTCTTTCTATTTTAATATCTCCCCTGATTATTTATTCACAGACATTTTTCTTCTCCCGGTCTCTCACTTCCCTCCTCCGACCCCCCCGGCTTCTTTAGGCGACTCCTGCCTCCTCTGTAAATGATGATTTCTGTCACACACACTCTTTTCCTGTATTGCACATAGAGTAGCTCTCACTGCATCTCCTCCTGGATCTCACTCTGTCTCTTGATCGGCTCTCTCGGTGCCATCACTCACCCACAGGCAAAGTCATCCCGGGTTTCAACGCACTCCCCCTCCCTCCCCCGCTTTGCCAATCAGATCATCTCCCTACCTCCGAGTCATTTCACAAATTTGGCCGCTAATTAGGTTCCTCCTGCGATTACCTTAATAATAACTTTCATATTAGACTATAATGTAGCCTAATGAGTCCATTTGTTGGCCAGCGGCTAATTGGGTCTGAGCTGTTTGTAGATAGCACACACTGAATGATGATGGGCATTACCGAGACACCGTGCGTCAATCAGTAATCACGTCGAGGGCCTTCGTTTCCTCGGGTTTCGCTCGGGGCTGTGTGCACAGAGCTCTCCTAAAAACAGATTATGCGGTTCTGGTTCATGGATCCGTCTGTATAATTTGTGAGACAGCACGGCATTAACTTTAATGACAACTCCAGGGGAGCCGAATGAAATCCATTTAACATTGACTGACAAATCTTCCTCCTCGACGAGCATTTGGTTTATATTAGCGTTGATTGTATTCCGGGGATGGTGTTGAGGAAACTTGTGTCTCTTTTCGTCAACTCTGGAGATCATTACAATATTAATATCTGCCAAGTGTGGACTTTTCCACAGCGATTACGCGATGCAGCCATCAGGACTCATCACAACAGATTGACAAACATAAGGCCCCACAGGCGATGAGTGGAAGGGAGGGATGTGAGGACAACCGGCCCCTGCAGAAGCTATCGAGCTGGAATCTTTGACAAAGTTTGAACGGATCCGTCTGACACTCCGAGCCCCCCTTCCCTGGAATCTGCAATGAGGCTCTGGCTTGATAAGGCAGCGAGTGGATGATTACAAAGGGAGCTGGAGGAGGCTGATATTGGAACGCATCCCAATCGCATGCCTCCAGGTTAGCATGCCATCAAGAAGACAGGGTTTGTTTGCCACAAGGTTGTCTTTACGTGCCCACAGCTGCAGCTCCACGATAAAGGGAGGATAGGTGAAGTCTTCTGGCCTCTCGCTCCTCTGTCTGATTCAATTAAACCGGCATGAAAACACCAACGTAAACATTCCTCACATAAACCGTGTCCCTTATCTCGGCCTTCGTGTTTGTGTATCGCTGCCCCGTTTGATTTGTCAAAAAATACATTCTGCACTCAATGTCAAAGTTTCCGAAACTGAGGTGAGCACCGGGAAATTGTCTTGGCTGCATTATTTATTTCCAGCATTGATTCTCTATAAGTGTTTACGTCTGTTGACTTTTTATCAAGGCAAACCATCGGCTTAAGGTTTGCTTCAACAGCACTCCCCTCTGCCACCTGCTGCCTCCACATATAGCCTCTTAGTCGATATTTGTATTCATTTACAACTTGCATTACTTTATATTAGTTCCTGAGTCGCCCCTTTTGTGCTTTTTTTTTTATCATATTGCATAATTTGTATTTTCCTTCACTTAAATCTCTTAAAGGTGCAGTGTGTAAGATTTCTGTCATTTGTGTCACTTCTATCTAGAGAAATATGAATACAAAACAATTATATAGACATTTTTACAAATGCATAATCACCCCAATGTATGACTTTCTTTTTCCCATTACCCTAAAAATAGCCCTTTAATGTATATTTGTGTTCGATTTCAGGCATTTTTGTCCATTCTAAAAAATATTACAACACAATTACATACTGATATTTTCATGAATTTATAATCACCTACATGTATTATGTTTCTTCCATTAGCCTTAAACCTGCCCATTAATATATATTTACATGAGGAGCGTGTCGTCTACGGGGACCACCATGTTTTCACAGTAACACAGATAGACATACGAAACATCTTTTGAGTTCTAATGAAAACTGAAGTCTACCACATGTTCTCCTGCATGCTCAGATGTGATGGATCCAATATGACACTTCACCTCTAGATGTCACCAAATCGTACACACAGCACCTTTACGCTGTCTCAGGAACACCTGAGTGATGGTGAATTGTATCATGTCATGTCATGTCATCTTCAACTGTTTATCCAGTAATCCGGGTCACTTCTACCAGTACACATATGGTCATTCGGGGCATTAGTCTCAGGGCCAGTGACACTGCTGCAGGGCCTGAGTAGGATTCGAACCAGTGACCTTTGCTTCAAAAGGCGACCGCTCTAACCACCGATGCACTGCTGCCAATTTCCATCATAAAACATCAAAATATGTTTTATTTGTCCATTTTGGGCTTCTGTAAAAGTATAGTGGTCCCATATGGCAGCCTCTGTGGAAAGTAGCTTCATCGGACGTAAATATAAAGAGCTCATTCGAGGGTAATAACAACAATGTATTTATTCATGTGTTTATACACCACTATACTTAAATTATTTCTATTTTTATTTCTATTTGTATTTTTCTATTCTTACACACTGGTCACCTGAGGTGCTGTACCCTAAAACAAAAACAGAACAGAGGACCACAGCGTAGCCATCTTTAGCTAACCGTGGTGGGACGTTGGGACTATGCGACTCCATGTTTAGCTCTGTGGGGGCAGCTAACGGTGCTAATCCCCCGGTTTGAGGAGCGCTGTCCCGAGGCGGCCCGACCTCTGCTCTCCGCTTCTCTGCCTCCGACTCCGCCTCTCTCTCCCTCTCGGCTCCAGCACATGAGACCGTCTCCCCCAGCAGCCAGGCTGCCTGCCGCCACCCCGAAGCCCCTTTCAGCGTCAGCGCGTACGGCATTTCCCCCCTCCTCTCCTTTCCCCACCTTTCCCCGGAAGAACCGGACCCCCTCGTCCCCGTGCTCCCCTCGCGGTGAACGGAGCTCAAACTTCACCGAAAGACGGCGAGAAAAGTTGGAGATATTTCAGAAAGGAAGACGGGAGAAGTTTTGTTTGGGTTTTTTTTCTCCTTCCCTTTTCCTCCCCCTTCTTACCCCCTGTTTTGTGGCCCCGCGGCGGGGCAGGACGAGCACGGACAGCCCGGGGGTGGTGTTTCACCGGAGACCGTAGGATGTGGATCTGGTACCTGCTGCTGGGTTCGGGGTCCGGCTCGAGAACTGTGGGTAAGTGTTGGGCTTTTATCCGGAAAGAAGTGTTGTTGTGACGGCACGGACATGCCGGAGAGTACGGTGGGTTTGAGGAGGAGGAGGAGGAGGAGGAAGGGGCGCTTTAAAAATCACGTCGCTGTGGTGCAGCTTCACTACTTTCTTTTATTTTTTATTTCGAACTTCGAGCCGTTGGCTGAAAGTTGCTGGAACAACTTCAATGAGAGCGAGAGACGAAAGTTCGCTTCTCCAAAGAGTTGAATGGGGCTGTGTGATGTGTGTGTGTGTGTGTGAAGTGGGAAGTGGTAGCTTCACACTTTGCCGTGCATTGAAGTGGCTCCACGTCCTCTTCACCTCTACACAGTGGACACATTTAAACATGAGAGCATAAACAATGTGATGTGGTTCAGCTAGAGGCAGCCTCGATGCGTTCTACATCCACTGCGTGTTTGTTTGGCTCGGTCCCGGGTCTGTAGTCGTCTCCTCCTCCTCCGGGCTCAGTTATGTTGTTGACAGGCCAGTGTTGACAAGTCAATCTGTTCCTCCAGCCCCGCCATGGCAGCTGGGGCCCTGTAGGTGGAGGAGGACACTGAAGGAGTGAATGCACAGGACGAACAGTTGGTTCTCCCTCCACACTTTAACCCTTAAAGGTTCAGTGTGTACGATTTTTGGTCATTTTTTGTCACCTCCAAAAAAGATTGCAAAACCATTACATACTGACGCTTGAATGACTTTATAATCACCAACATATTTTTCTCCCCATCTACCTAGAATAAGCTCTTGAATGTATTTTTACATGAGGAGGAGTGTGTGTGTGTGGGGGGGGGGGGGGGGGTCCCCCCGATGGGGGCCACCATGAAGTTGCTAAAGATGTTTTGAGTTTTAATGACAACTGAAGTCGACCATAGCTTCTCCTACATGCTCAGAAGGGTGAGGGTGAGGTGATGGATACAACATGCAACTTCACCACAAGATGTCACCAAAGCTTACACACGGCACCTTTAAGTTTACATTACTGTCAATGTCTATGTTGGATCTTGCTGACACAATTAAAAAATGGCAATACTCAATTTATGTTTCACATTTCAAAAGCTGTTACATAGTGATTCACAACGAGGACCCAAGGACAATGAAATATTAAGAACAAGAAGTAAATTCTATTCTGTCACTCACAATGATGATGTCAAATGTTACAGGATGGATTCGTAAACACTACTTAAAGCACAACTAATTAAAACAATTTTTATTTATTTTATCAGGTGTAACCATAAAAGTGGAAAATGTATCTCTGTGGAAAGAAATGCAGCTAATATATACAGGATACAGGTGCCATAATGTCACTCCCTTCATGTAATTTGCAGCAAGCGTCTGAGCAGTCGCAACTGTCATTTTGAAGATATAATGAATAAGAAATTATGCATACAGGATGTTGAAACATGACAACTCCCACAGCATGTCAGAAAACTAGTGTGGACCAGTCAGATGTACTTTAATATTAAAACACCGGAGTGTAGATATAATCTTGGTGTCATGACGCACGTTGTTGTTGTTGTTGTTGTTGGAAAGTTTCTCACCATGATGTGAAGTGTGTGAAAGACATAACATTTGCTGATCTGCCACAGTCAAAGTTGAGATTTCGTAGGTGTAGGTTACAAAAATATTTGAATTCTTACTGTGCCCATTTGGAAAAACAGTGAAGCTTGTACTCAAAAGACACTTAGAATGGAAATGCTACTCAGTTCCTGCATATTCTGTTTGCCTAGCACTGATTGTGTGGGCTGGAAATTCTGCCAGTTCCAATTGCCATATCTTCATATGTCAATATTGTGATGATTTTAATGGGCTCCACCCAGGGCCCAAAATAGATTATGAAATGTGTCCGACCTGATTGTCAAATGAATTTAAATTATTCAGGCAGAATTCTCAATTTAGAACTAGAATATAATTTATTCATATGTTGGCTGAAATAGCTTCTAGCCGCCATGTTCAATGAGAGAGGTCTTTTTTTTTTTCTTTTTTCTTTTTAAGAATGCATACATCTTTGCTTGGCTCGAGCAGATACACAGACCAGGACACAATACAATGCAAGGTCTGGCTGATTATTACCCTGGTCAAGACTAAGGTTGAACTTTATTCAAAGCAGAGAACACATAAACAACACTTAAGTAGACAAACGGCAGTGGAATTGTAACATCAATCATTTCTACAACCTCCTTGAATGGAGAAAAATGAAGGTGGGGTTTGGCTGCCAACACTACAACTCTGCTCCATAATGTAATGATATTAATCCTTCACTCTCACTGTCATTGACCAATAATGAATGTATGAATGTACCGGACCAGGGCCACATGGAAGAAAGTACACATGTCCTAGTCACAAAACTTAGCATTCAAAGTCTAAGGGATTGGCAAAACATGTTATGTCCATCCGGATTCATATTATGTGAATGTGATTAAGTTACACCATGCTAGTGCAGAAGTGATTGGTTTCACTGTTACTCCCATAGACTGTCATAAATATAAAAGACCCGACAAGTGCAGTCAAATCATCTCACCCCTTGTGGCTAGCCGTTGTATATCCATAATTATGTATCATCTGTGTTAATGGGTTGGACGTCGACTAAACCAAAATAATGAAGCCAATTAGTTGTTCAGTGACTCACACAGCAAAGGAGTCATTAACCAATGCAAGTTCCCTGAACTCTTAATGAGACATTTAAAAAAGGATTAGAGATAATTTCTTAATAGGTTGCGAAGCCTCGAGACTTTCCCACTTTCTTCTTTAAGTTAAAGCCCCCTTTACTTGGATCTCAGTTTGAAATTTAAAGTATGCTCTGCCCTAATGCATACAAGACCCATTCCATTGTGAAATGTCAGGTAAATAGTAGCGCTGGTTCATAGTCATGCCCCTTGCAATCCATTGGACCGTCGGAATACCCCTGCTGTCAGTCTCTATAGTACCACAGAATAATAGGACCTATGATGTTATGTGAGCTTAAGTCTCACAATCCTCTAGTAACAGAATGTCGCTGTGCAGTTACAAACAAGGTAGCCGGGTGAATTAGCTTTGGTTCTTTCCCACCACACTCAGATTTTCGCTTGTTAAGACTCAGCATCATGAGGAATGTGTAAATGCCAACCCTTAAAAATGATATATGACTTTGCTCCCGTTCCCTGTGGCGCTTGGGTCAATTATGCCAATCAACAGATTTGTGTGTTGATGAAATATAATAGGCAATCATGCATATTATGCATATATCATCATATGCCCGTAAGAGCTTTGGTTGCACAGAGTGATAATAGGGCCATTTTCCATTCATATATACACCAATTAGATACAGGACTTCATCTTGTCTCAATTGTTTAAGATTATAGTCTCCGACGACGTTTGTATTTTTATTATCTCATGACTTTTCTCCTGCCCATTTATGAATAAGTCAAGCCACGAACTGTAAGGACTCACATCGTGCCTCAGCGAGGAATTTGTGGAAGGATCCCATAAAGGTTACTGTCCAAGATTCTCTTTGCTTCTGTCTGGTTGACATAAATCCTTGTTGCATCACTCTCCCTGTGTAACCAGGCCTTGCATACACCTAAAGGCCAGGTTGTGGGATATTTCAATTCAAAGCCAAACACCGACTTTTCAGCTCATTGCTCCAACTGAAGAGAGAGAGACAGAATCACATTGTCTCCTGTCCAGTGTGCCTTGTAATGTTTTGCTCTGTAACTCCTCTGCAGAGACCGTCCTGTTTGACCAATAGACAGAGGAGTCTTTGTGCTTATCTCCGTGTGTCTTTCGAACAGGAAAGAAGGACAGGGGAAAAAAGGAGAAAGAGTTGTTGACATGGTTGATGGGCTTCAAGCCATAGCTGTGCTGAGCGGGTCGGGGATTAAGGAGGGTCAGTGTGGCTTTAATTCCCAGGGCTGTCACACGAAACCACATGACTGGAGTCATGTTTCAGACCTCGGTAGTAGTGCAGCATTAACTGCAGTAAGCACATATTGTCGGGGTTCTGTGTTGCCATTCATCGGTCAAATGTCAATAATTGACAAGACTTGTGGCATTTGTGAATAAGAACCGCACTGCGTTTTGTTCTTGTGATATATTCATCAGTGTATTGCTGAGTTTCGTCCAAGTGGTTGACCTTGGAGTTCTTCACTTGTTGACATATACGCTGTATAAATGTAGAACTCGAAGGAACAGAACCAAGAGTTGCAGCTAAGCTATTTTATAGGGATTATTTGGTTTGGAGCCTACTCAGCAAGTTTGCTCGTTCTTGCCTTGCCCAGTCACCTTGGTTTCCCAAATTTTATTTTCATCCACGGTGTCTCCGCAGAAAGTATAATGACCCATTGTATGTGTCCCCTGTGTTGCTTATCCTGCCGTCAGTCAGGGAACGGAGCCTGGCAGGCTGACAGCTGGCTCCCCTGCTGTCCCTCTGTGATCAGCAGTCATTTGCTGTACTGTGTCACTCCGCCGCTGCCGTAGCCAGTGTGGACACTGACGGGCTATTTTGGTCCGAAATTCCAACATCCCCCTGTCAAACCAAACAAACACCACCTTGAAGGTCAACAAAACTCGGAGAAACATATATAACATCGGGGCTAGCTGATCCTCTGTTCGATGGTGGAGCCATTTTAGAATAGGCTGCACAAGAGATCTTTATGACTTCCATTTGTCCCTAGAGATGTTTGATCTTACGAAATGAACCTTTACATTTTCAAGAATTCCAATGATCATTTTTGACCATATCAGTTGTGGCTATGCAATGGGGAGATTTAGAGCGTTTTACAACATAAAATCAGATACTGTTTTGTAGTAGGTCTTTTTTTTCATTTATGTGTAAAAGAAAAAAAACAAATAGGAGGAGGACAGGAAAGAAGAGTTACGTCTGTTTGATTAACTTGGGTATGAAAAACGAGATTGCTTTGCAAATTCTGCCACAGACAGTTCACAACAGATTGAAGTACCACTTTCATCTTTTATCTGCTACACAAGACGCATGACAAGCAGCGCAGATGAGACCCACGTGAGCTGTCGACTGTACAAAGGAATCACTTGCCACAAAATAAATCTACAAAGATGGAAGCAGACAACAGCTAAAGCTATAAGCGAGTAATGAAAACCCCTTTCACTCATGTAGGATATTTATGAGATATAGATATGAGATGAGCTTAGGCAAACCCTCCTCATTTTAATTTTAGTTTGCAGTAACGTTGTGGGGTGTATCAGGTATTCCAGATTATGGTCAGTCTGCTGTTTCAGATCCGATCAGGTCAGTGTTTTTGACAATACAGAGCACAAGTCACAACATTATAACAACCGTTGGAACTGGACAACACTAAGCTCCCGTTGACTTTCATTCAGCCACATGTGTGATTGCTCTGCTATTGTGATGCAGCTCTAGCAGCTCCATCACTGCTGTGTGGCACGAATCCATCTAATGGCGTAGGATGCAGTAATTAGATGCCATTTCTCCAAGCATCTAATCGTAGTGAAAATGTTGTTTTTACAAAACGCCGTTTTTCGATTGCAATCACACATGCATTTGTTTCACATCGCTGTCTCTCCTTTGAGTGCCCAATGTAATAATGGAAGCACTCAGTGCCATGCAAATTGCCTTGGCATTATAAATGAAACCTGTTTGTGAAAGTGTTGCTGCTAATGTATTTAACCACTGAATTACATTAATCTCTGGGATTAGGGAGCGCTTTGGTGGAACTGAATTTTCTCCTCAACAACATGATTCAGTATTGTTCAGTAGGACATTCTGAGACTCTAAGTCCAGCACTCACACGCAAGAAATCCGGGCTCATGAAACAATCCATTTCCTTAAGTGAAACTCACACTTATAATTGAGGTACCCAAGGGCGTGAAATTTCTATAATGTGCCGACTGAGCTGAATTTGTATTCCCCCTCTGAACACGGTGTAGCTCAATGTCTCACTCCAACAGATTCTTTTTCAGGTAACGTTTGCACCAGGGTGATGGTGCATGCCTTTATGTATCTTATTTCAGTATTCTGATTCCAAGAGCAAGTGTGCCTGGCACAGCTTGACAGATCGAGAATAGAACATAGGTGATTCCTCAGTTGCTCTTCTGCCTTCCCCCTGTCATTAGGGAAAAGCACACAGGAAAGATGTGACCTGTCCTTCTATCTGCACTAGACGAGATATGTTCGTCCTCTATAATTTCATACTCACTGACACAGTCTCACATTTGATTTAGCAGCCTCCCAGGTAAAACTCCAATCAAAGGACATAAAAGCTATTATGCACTTGATGCTGCTCCTCCAGGCGAGCGCATGAATGAGCAAACAAGATCCATCTCAATTTGGCTGACTCGAAATAATTGCCGATTTGTCACAATTAATTTCTGAGCTTTGACTCAACACCCCTTGATATTTATATAGAATTTCCAATTATTAGATACCTAAAAACCTGTTCATAAAGTGGAGTGGAATAAAAAAAAAATAGGCAGTGTGTAAGGTGGATGATGGAAAAAGGTCATGACAAGCAAGGATCTTTCCCCGCCTTTTTGAGTCAGAAGCACTGAGGTGATGTAGCAGGTGGTGTGAAATGGACATGACAGCTTTTGAGTCAATAGTCCTCCATGTCATTTTTCTTTTTCGTCTTTTCTTCCAGCAAAGATTGTGTGTTTGAGTCAGTGTGTGTGTGTGTATAATTGTTTTTCCTATATGTGTACGGTGCAGTGTGCATGCACAATATGCATAAAGGGTAATCCTCTCTTGGACAGGGACCAGGGTAGGCGAGGCGATCATCTTCACAAGAACTAATCACCCGATCCCGCCTGCTGTTTACAGAAGCAGTCTCGCCAGCTAAAATCAAATGCAAAGCCCATGTTAATTGCCTTAATGCTGCCTCCCTGTCAACCATGACTTGGCAGCAGCCCCCGGTGCTAGGCCTCGTTCAGTGAATATCAAAGACATATTTGCATCCATTTTTTTTCCCGGTGAAATTTCTGCGCAGGAGAAGCAGACATGCAACAACTGGTGAAAGGTTGGTAACCAAAAGACAAAAAGTAGGACCGAAATTCAGACTGGCAAAACATAGAGGACCTCCAATCAAGTAGTAGAAAGACTGATGGTCAGCAAACTCAGAGTCAAGCTGTAGGTAATGGTCCTGGGTAGCAGAGGATTGGGCTAATAGGGCAGCAGAGGATCTGTGGTGTAAGCCGTTCGATGAATTGATGTCTCTAAGATGCATGATTCCTTGCTGAGGATTCATCCCATAGATCAAAATAAAAAGGAACTGCCAGGTTCAGAGAGGACGTTTGTTAACTTGAATGCAAACTGCTGATACTGATGGCTTGCATGCTGAGGACTTGGCTGATGGCTCAAAGTCAACCAACTAGTTTGCAGGGTTGCGGGAGCAGACAGGGATTTTGAGAAAGTCTGGAATCTGTCCAGGTGAGGAATTTCTCACCCAAAGTTTTGAGAACGTTTCACTGCGTGCCTGCATCAATACAGGCTCCTTGTGCCCTCTCCTTGGGGCTTTGGCAAAGGAGAAAGCGTAATATTATGGGACTTAATGGTTCTGCTACTGACAGACTGACTCCAGATACCAGGGGAGATTTCCAGAGGTCTGGTGGGATCCTTGCTGTGTCAAGTCAGTGCTGCTCTGGGGGAAAGAAGAGACCAATTAGATATTTCTCGACATTATGGCTCATGGGTGTATCCACAAGAACCATTTAATGAGTATTTTGTTCTGTACACCTGTTTACACCAGTAGCCTGTTATCTGTTCAGAAAACATGTAAACAGTCCAGGCAGGATGCCATAAGAAGGGTATTAGAAGCACTAATCTAAATTGACAATTAAAAGTGAAGGTTGGCTTTGTAGAGTGAGCAAAAAGTTCAGTTCAGGCTTGGGTCATTATAGGCAGCAACTATCAGTCTTGGTCCATCGTGTCAGAGATGGTAATTGTGTCTGTCACAGTGGAGTCTGTTCTAATGAGGAGCTGCAGGCCCAGAATTGGACCAATTTCTAATATGCTCAGGATGATTCGTCAGCCCGGCCATTCTGTGCCTAATGACTCCCAATAGTTAATGAAGGATTGGTGGAATGTTCTTGGAGACTTGGAGGGGGCTTTTGTATTCTTGTACATGGAGATTTAATGCACTCTGGAGGCTTGCATAATGACATTACAAGTATTTTGATGTCTTGACAGTGCACTGCTCCACTGATCAAAAGTGGTGTATTTGTTTGTATTTATGCCCGTTTTCCTTAAGGATGAGTCTCCGTTATTGATTTTTGACAGATATATAGTTTGCCATGCCATTAAGAATTTGAGATAAATTAGAAGACAGCAGACCAATTACTCTTCACTGTGTACATTTTTATGTTAATAAAGCTGAGCGCTGCCAAATGCTCTGTGCCTCTCATTCCTCATACCTGTGCAAGACAGAAACTAACCCAAATCAAAATGGCTTTTTGTAATTGGGAGAACAGCCAAGTGTTTTATCTGAAGCAAAAATATTTAGTTAAATTGTTAAGGTACATTTTACAATGCATAATCTCTGAGGTATTTATATGACACATAATTGCCAAATTGGGGCTCCAAAATGTAAAGACACAAATATTGATTTACAAAAAATGTGCACATTTGCGTATAAACTCCTGCATCCGGCCATCACGATGATCATATGGTCATACATGGAGAAGGTGGTTTTACTTTGCATATGCACACATTACATGGCATGCAGCGCTTTGAAGGTTAGGCGTTTGAGATTTCTGTAAAAAATATTATTATAATTCCATTAGCTTGAAAGTAAATTTTAATTGATTTTAATTATGAATTCTTGACTGTGAATGTATGACCTTTCTACAGAGGTCACCATGTTGGTGCCTTTAGGGTAGCCCAGAAATGAAGGAACTCTGAGGTAAATGAAGGGTGAGATGATGCGACTGATGAGAGGTAATCAGCTGCAACATGCAATTTTACCACTTGATGTTACTGATTTCTAAACACTGTACCCTAATCTTCTACTCTCACAGCTTAGCGCAGAACAGTAAATTAGCTGCTTTCTATGTTTGAGCACATCTACCTGCAACCACTGCCCCACATCCCATTACCACGTATGGTACTGGGGTAGCTGCAGTGAAGAGGAGGAACAATGGCACTAAAAACTGGTGCAGACTGATGCATATTTAATCACCTTCTCCAGCTCACTGCTATTGCGCCAATTGACGCATGTGGCGGAAGAAGGGCCATCAGAAACAATGGCTTGAGTCTAAGCGCAGGCTCATATCATCCTGGGGAAGGCACACGCAGGCTCCAAGGTGCTGCTGCCCGTGATATTGTGCATGGCTCTCTGATAATCACAAGAACTGATTGTATGTGGTGAGATGGTGATGGCTATTACAGCAGGAGCCTGGTGAGCGTATGAAGCTTTTTCTCAATGCAGTGTTCGAGTACATTTTAGCCATTACCATGACAACATAAAGGTCTGGGGCTCTGTGTGTGAGTGGGTATAACAGAATTATGGGTCTGAGTAATACAGCCGATCTCTTAGAAGGAAAGGAAAGCCGGATGATGGGCGTTTACCAGCAGAGAAGAATTGAGCTGCAGGCAGGGGGAAAGATAGTGCCAGTTTACACGGTGATCGGGTTATTGTAGAGTCAAATTAAAATGAATAAACTCATACGCAAAACATGCTAAGACACACGGCCAGACACATGAATGCACAGAATTCTACAGCCAACAGAGGGAAATGAAAAGCTTAACACTCTGCCTTACAGTGTCATTTTTCACAATGGGTCTCTGGTGCATCACATCTGATGTCGCAATGCGCTGTAATAACGACCAGGAAGTAATAAACAGCAAAACACTTTGGAGTTGGTAACGGGAATCATAATATCTTCTACGCCTCGAATCAGGAGACGCTCAACCACATCGTCTCAGTGTTGTATCTTAATCTGAATGAGGAATTTGAAAATGTTGATTTGTGTCTCCATTTTTAACCAGGGGTGTCCAACATATGGCCCACGGGCCAAAACTGTCCCATCAAAATGTGCACTCCGGCCTGCGAGATGACTTTACTGAATAATCATAATCAATAATCAATGATCACAGAAATATTATTAACTCCAAGTTCAATAAAAGTGAAAGTAGTAGCAAACTGTTTTGAAAAAAGAATTGTAGAATGCACTGGCTATAACAAATTTGGAGTTGTTTTTTATAGTTTATTATGCTATGATTTTTTTCTGGTCCGGCCCACTCGAGATCAAATTGCGGGGGGGGGGCTTGAACTAAAGCGAGTTTGACACCACTGCTCTAATCACTTACGGCTATGCTAACAAGCGAAAGATGATGGTGCATTCTAGTGATGTGCATGAAATTATAAAACACTTTTCCTCGGAACACGATGTAGAAGTAAATTAGCACCCTGTTGTTTTGTTCCCATCAATACTGATTATAATGGGAGCGGATTAATTGTTGCAATCATTCGGCGCACATATTACTATTGCACAGAAAACACCAGTGTAAGAAAAGGGGTCAATGAATGAGATGCCCTTATGCCATGAACTCATCACCTTGTCTGTAATTATTGGTCAGCAAAAAAAAGTTCATCTCACGCTCTAATGACCTTCTCATTGATGCTCATGTCTTTCCCTGCCACCTTATGTCTACGCTGGCCTTTTACTGATCGCACACAGACAAATTTTATTGGAATGACCTTTAGCTGCAACATCAGCTGCCAGCCATTCATACATCCGCTACCTTTTGAACCGAGGCCGTCTATTTGACTTATTATCATTTAGACTCATTATCATTCAGTTCAGTAGACGTTACACCGACTGATGGAGAGAGAGGACAGACAAAGATAAAGAGATTGAAATTACCGGGCAAGGCGTAGCCTTCATCTGCATTCCACTCAAAGGCTCATACGTATTGTAATGCCCCCTCATATCCCCCTTCACCCGCTCCCTTAAAGTAGAGTCTATCTCACATCCCTTTATTTCTTCTCCATTCACCCTGCACTCTCTCTTGGCATTCCTCTGTTGCTCTCTTTGCCCCACTATGTTCTTTTGGCAGATATAGTTCATTCCCCGGGCTTTTCAACCCCTGCAGTGACTCCGTAGCCTGGCTACACAATTAGGAGCTCATTACTTACTAATGCACAGACAAGAAGACAGACAAAGGCAAGTCCGTGCACTTTTTTCATTTGTGAGCTCCCCGCTTCAATCAGTTTATCTATCGCTCTCTCCCCAGGCACTTCTTAAAATAAAAGGGAGTCATTTCTCTACTGTCTCTTTTGCTTTCCTCTCGGCATAGCTTCAACTTAAGCACTTCCAGTACGTAACCCATGTGTGCTAACAAGAATTAATAGTTCAATTTTAATCTCTCAAGCCTTGTTTTAATTCAGTATTCCCTCAGCACATGTGACATTGAAGTTTCTAAGTGTCATTTACGACAAAGTAAGCTCAAGTGCGTCACTATTTCCCTTTATTTTCCCTTTCTGCTCGATGCTTTTATTTGCTAGTTGTTCTCTTGTCATGTTCAGTGCTCACGCTTATGTGATGAGAAGCAAATGACACAACACAAGTCCCAGGTGCAACATAAGGTCAGCGCTATAGCAGCTTTCTTTCCGTTCCACTGTCTGCATCATTTGTCACTATCTGGCCAAGCCCGGCGCTGCGGAAATGCCAATTTGTTCGGTAGTGTCTGGCGGCCTGGCGAAGGGATGAAGGGTGTGAGCGCTGTTTACCCGTGTGTTGCGCAACGGTCGACCACATGATGAAAGGGATGCAGGGGAGTGTTGACATTTAGTTTTTGTGTCGCTTGGGGGCGTAAGTGTGGAATCAAAATTAATGGGGTAGATGTGTTTGTTTGACAGGGGGAAGCAATTCCTTCTCAGAACTGATGGAGAATTCAGGCCTGTAAGAGGATATGAGTGTCACTGGTGTTGTTTATACTCGGGAGCCCAGGTCTGTGACCACACTTTGTGGCCACTCCTCTTCAGTTTGTGTCACACAGGGCTGCCTTTTCGTCTGGTTTCCACTTGTGTGCGCCTTGCCAACAACTACATTTCATTTTTGTCATATTTCCTCCCCTCATCTTTGTCCCCTCATCAGCTCCTCCTCTCTCTTACAGTAATCCCAAGGTGACGTTAATAGGCCAGGAAGCTGTTGAAAATCATCTTTTAGAGGATTAGATGGACACTTGCTTCTCTGAAGCCAAAGCCAAGAAATGGCAATAAAACAGCTTTGCTCCAAATGCCTTGTAACACCAGTAAGTTGCTTTTTAAACGGAACATTGCTGGGCTCACTGTCCTCAATAATGAGTTCCCAATATGATACATTCACTGTATGTTTTCATCTACTTTTTAATTAACTACAGACGGGCACATAACTAGCCAAAATAAACGGATGCAGTTGGAATAAAGGCTCAATGTGATGTGTAATCCCAGATTAATGGAGGTGCAGTATGTGATTAATGGGACCTTGTTTTGCAAAGCCAGGCTAATTTGGCCAGTCACCGTTCCAAAGAACCAAAGGCATCCTTATGCTGTCATTTCAAGGCTTATATGATAAAGGAGAGGCAGCTAATTGAATGCATATTAATAAGGCAGAGTCTAATGAAACAATGGTGTTGTGTTTAAGTTGCCAGGGAGCTGTGTGTGCTTATTTGTTTGCAACATATGCATCTTTACGTCTCCAGTATCCCCTATGCGTGTTTACTTAGAGACATAAAATGAAAGGAGGCAATTATTCATACAGTCAACTTGACATTGTGTTCCAGGAACATACACATAAATATGTATTAGAGCTCAAATCATACAATAAAGAACAATCATTTTTTTGGCAGGTCAATATAGTGAGTGCAAAAATAGTGCATTTATATGTAAAATATTCACAAAAATGCAATATTCTTTTTTATCTTTTTATATTTGTCCTCTAGGGAACGTGTAATTAAATCATACAGAAATTATATAATTATATGATTTCCCGCTGTTTATTTGACAAGGGTCCTCTCTAGGGGGCCGCCATGTTTTTACAGCAACCCAGAGCGGCTGTGCTAAACATCATTTGAGTTTTAATGACAACAGAAGTCTACCATAGGTTCTCCTGCATGTTCAGAAGGGTGAGGTTATGGATACAACATGTAACTTCACCTCTAGATGTCACCAAATCGTACACACTTGCACCTTTCAATCACATAATCTTTACTCGCTCCCATGAGGGTGCTCCATAATGCACGGCGCATTGATGCTCCCACGTCAGAAGATGTACTGTAAGTGGTGCTTTAATATTCACTTAATCAACTGCCAAACTGTTTTAAAAATGGATTAATAATTTATCGGTTACAATCCTGATCATGTTGATGCAAATTTGAAGATATGTACCCGCATCATCAAATACTTGGAATACTGCCAGTAAAGCTGTATTGAGCATTGTATATTACTATTAGTTATGTCAAGTCACATCTTCTAGTGTTGAGGGTGCGCCTTGCTTGTTAATAGTCTTCATCTCAAACTTCTAAGTCCAAGCACGCAGGCGAATCTATGTTAACCTTCGGTTATCATTGAAATTCATCTATGTAGGCTTCTGTAAAGTCGTGACTATTTCCAGCCAACTATTTAAAAGTTTATTTATTTTTTTTAGTTTATTCAAAACTCATTCAAAGAGTAAAAGTAAAACACATCGAGAAATGTGCTGTGCTTTTAAACAGACCGCATTAATCTGTTTCCAAAATTGTTTCCAATTAACACCCACTTACAATTGTCTAAAACAATTTTGTTTTTGCAGCCAATCACAGCAGCCATTTCAATCAAAGATCGATCTTAACATTCATTTATATAGATTGACATCTCAAAAAATAAATGGGGGTGTGTCTGCACATTAAGCAACATGAACCTCTTTGTTCAAAGCCAGCGTCTCAGTTTCTTCATGCAGGTTTTCGCTTCCCTTTCAAACTCTGCTGCTATTTCAGACCCCGTGCACGCCATCAATAATGCAGCCGCTTTAACCAAGCTGAGGCTTTTAAGAGGGTTTGTCTGTGCCCCTCCCATCTGGATGCCTGCTGCTCGCTGGGTGGCCACATCCTCACGGAGAAGTCTTACGATTTTGTGCCGAGACCAGAAATAAAGCCGCCGTCAGCAGACGCTGTGCAGTTTATTTTTATCATCATTGAGGCGTTTCTCTTTTGAACCTCAACAATGCTGGAAAGCACTTAGTGCTATTAAGGCAAGGAGTCACTGTCTCGCCAGGGACGCCAAGAACTGAGCACTACTTGCATAGCCGTAGGCGCAGATGTAGTGGTAGCTAAAACAAGAAAAAGCAGCACAGCCGCGCCTTCAGCTCCATAAAGTTCATACTCTGCTCGAACATATTTTGTGTGCATTTCTATGCAGACAACAGCAGGCTCGCGAGGTACCGAAAACCTCAGGAAGCCCCACGCCGCACTGCCAGTGAACCATCTTTCAGGCGAAGCCCAAGCGGTGCAGCCTGCATGCTTGATTTTGAGTGTGTGCATGAGAGGGCATGTGTGTGTGTCGCTGTTTGGACGACTTACAAAGGGATCTTGAGGAATACAGGGTGTTTGTTTTGTGAGTAATGCTCCCTGAAATTATCGTTATCCTTCAGTATCTGTGAGGACGCCATGAGCTATAGGAGGTTAGAAATCTCCTGTTTACTCTGGAATGTTGACTCCAAATATTTGATCTGAGTCACAAAGAGCAGAGGCTGCCCAGAAAATAAAAACCGCTATCTGAATGAAATGCTCTCAGGAAAGATGTCTGCACCCAGATGTTCTCCTGTTATCCAATACGGGGAGCTGTGACTCGGCAGATTTAGCGAATAGTTCACGAACCGCAACGTCTGCATATCAGTCTCTTTCCCATTCCGCATTGCTCAAAAGTACCAGGTCAAGATACTGAACTCCAAATAGTTCCTGGCCATTATGCTGGCAGTGATGTGTGATCGATAGAAACAAAGACTCAAGTCTTCTTTGGTTCTTTTAACCAATGTCTTTATGGAAATGAAACGCCATTTAAAATACTCTGATTCTGAGACCAGGAAACCAGAATAGCATGCCAACTAATCCCATGTTTTAAATGTAATTTCTGCAGTATTTTAAAATGAGTTCCCTCCAAATGGATGATGCTGTAAATGCCAGTGTCATTTGCTTTAGAACATGAATGGACATGAAGTTGCATGTTGCAACTTTGCACCTTGCCATTCCCTTCCAAGCATGTAGAAGAACCTACAGTGGTTATTTTCACTCAGAGGGTTTCTAGTATGTCCGTTCTGGGCAACTGTAAAAAAAATAAAATAAAACATGGTGATGCAATATGGTGGCCTCTGTCAAGAGGACCCACTCCTTAAGTAAACAAAAAGGGCTCCTTCCTGGGCAATAAAACAATTCACACATTCAGGTGATCTTTTATTCTTAAAATTATTTTTGTATTCATTTTCTCCAACAGAAAAGGAAATACTGCACACCTAAATCTTTAAGACCTCAAAACTAAATCCACAAGCCAGATAATAGGCCCGTGCTCTGCTGCATGGATGGTGACTAATCCTCCTTTAGCCAAAGGAGAGAAGAAGCACAATTGTCCTTTCTTCTAATGCAAACAGGGGAAATGGGCTGAAGCCACCACCTGTGAGAGCCAAACACTGCTGCAGCTGATAATGTTGAAAAGGAAGCAGTCTCTCTTTCTGGGTTTGCTGTCCAAGATTTTTCTTGATGTACTCTGCTGGTTTTTTAGACAGCTCTGATTTATTTTCTTGTGGAGTTCATCTGGTTGCGACCACACTGGTCATTAGGTTATGTTTAGATAGTATTTAAACTAATCTTTTAATTTGAGACGGCCCTTCGAACTATTTTATTCACATTCCCTCCAGGGACATTTTAATATATGGAAATATACTGAATCATATTTTACTTAATATCTTTTCCTTCCACAAAAAGTTGCCCAGGAAACTAATGCAAAAGATTAGAATTACATTGACTTACTCCTCATCAGAAATTCTGAAAATCTATGAATATGCAAAACTCTGTGATGTCTCTGAGCTGCTCTGTGGCTCTTGCACTGCAGCACACCCACTGCTGTAGTGTTCCTGCTCTGATTTACACACTTTCCCACTAACATAGTCACACAGACCTCATTTCATGGATTAAGTTTAATGCTAGAGTATAAATGTGAGTTGCATCGTAGTCTCCGTTTGTTTACCACTAAATTTAGAGGAATCAGTGGATGGAGGAATTAATGCATGTTTTTGTATCCTTTGGTGTTTATGGATGTTCTGTTTGATGAAGTTTAATATCCTAACCCTCTGTGACTCTCTGGGTCTGAGACTGGAAGAGCTGGTTAATTAGAGCAGCCGGAGATTCATAGAGCATTTTTGCACCCTGTTTTTTGCAGTGTGTTTTGATCATTTTTTCTCTGTTCTATCCGTAGAAATAGAATTACAAAACAATTATACATAGACATAACCGCCCAGCACATGACTTGCTTTTTACATAACCTTCAAATGTACCCTTTAATGTATATTTACACCAGGAGCGTGGTAAGCCTAATGGGGGCCGCCATGTTTTTGGACATATGGGACGGGTGAGGTGATGGATACAATATGCAACTTCACCAGTAGATGTCACCAAATCGTACACACTGCACCTTCAGTGAGAAAACAGCAGCTGGAGCGGTTGAGATAACAAGGAAAACATTATTGTCTCAACACCCGAGACTGTTCTTGTAGTGACACTAAGACGCATGACCTCAAAAACAACTAAAATAGGTCTTCCTCTATACTGGCCTCCTTAGGCGCTGTATTTACTGAGATGTTCTCACCATTAAACCAGGAAACAGATGTGTGCAGCTTTGAGAGCATAGCTGTGTTATGTCATTTAAGTATTCTTTAAATTCCATAGGGATAATGGCAACAGCCACCGACTGTATTGATGCAGGATTCGAACACTCTACTTAACTCTCTTTAGAAGCTACCGTGCTGCTTTAGTTTAACTTTCAAGCTTATATGCCTCGCCCGCTCTGTTTATCCTACCTCTCTTTGACTGTATGCACATATAATACCTAGATAAAGATGAAATGTATGAATGGCGCAGTCATTCCCATTTCACAAGAAAGCTCCATTATGATGTCAAACATAGTAAGGAAAGTGATGCATTACTGTACTCAGGCACAAAGCGACGTTCAGCTACAAATGTGTGT
Source organism: Chascanopsetta lugubris (assembly GCA_016785325.1). Taxonomy (NCBI): domain Eukaryota; kingdom Metazoa; phylum Chordata; class Actinopteri; order Pleuronectiformes; family Bothidae; genus Chascanopsetta; species Chascanopsetta lugubris. The sequence goes on from JAFBJT010109840.1 coordinate 45,319, forward strand.
CTGTTTAGTTGCAAAATGTTTTTACAGAGTTAGAAAGGAGGCGCTGGAGCCAAACATCACACGGCCTCAGACAATGATCCCAAAGATACGGAAGAAGAGGTCAGCAGACATTGGTCTGTCAGGATCGATGCCAATATTGTTACCATTGAGTTAAAAGCACAATCTCAAACCTTGTTTTCATGTACTGGAATTGATTTAAATCCATTTATTTAATTTTCTGTCTGGAGAATTCCACCGCCCATACGTACACTGGCCAGGAATCCCCACTAATTGATTGGACCACTTCTTTAATGTGCATGCAGACATTTCTCTTTCATATAATGAGCATCCGTGGATCCTGACTGAATTACATGCTGGGCTTTGTTACGGGAGGGAGGGGCTGAGTGAACAGCAGGGAGCGGAACCCCCTGTGAGCTCATGGGCTGTGGGTGGTAACCATTGAGAATGCCTTGAAAAATGAAAAGTGGCATATTTCCACCCATTTTCAAACGGAGCCATTTCCCTGGTCTGTTTCTTTCACTCAAAATCACAAACCATTGACATCATGGATTTTTAATTGGAATCACTAGACCCCCAAGACACACACCTTTGACACTTATTTTCTTAAAAAGAGTGATTTTTAATAACATGACTCCTCTAAAGCTAAAAGTGCCATTCCCTGAGCCATTTGTTGTTTCATTTCATTTCATCATTTCGATCAAGATGCAACAACGGGGCTAAGGGAGCATCCCCAGTTTCACTTTGAGCTGCAGTGTTTGTATGAAATGTGATATACAAATAAAGTTTATTATTGTTATTATAAAAAAGAGAGTTGGAGTCAGACTACCCGGGTTATGTTGGTCTCCCTTTTCTAGTCATTGTTTCCATCTTGATTGTGATGTCAATGGGGAAAAACAGTACCACAAGGAAGACTTAAGAACATGTAATGGGAATTATTAAAAATAATTTCAGAAATAAAATAATCGAATAAAATAATACAATAAATATGTATACAGCCCAAGCAAACAGTTATACGAGTTCTAAGTTCTCGTATGATGCAGACATCTGAAGTACATCAGAAGAATATGGACCTGGGAAGATGTAAGCTTTTCCTCACCCTCTCATATCCATGTTCCTTCGTGGTGAACAACACAGGCTGTTGCAATAAGACCGACTCACATCAACACCCTTACTAAGGAAATCTAATTTTGGGAGTGTGCTGCACAGCAGTCAAAGCTGCATTCGAAAATAAGGCCAACACACACACATTCCAAAGTCAACAGATAAACAGCTTTGCATGGCATTACTTGTGTTTACGTGGAACATGTGAAATATTGTGCATACATGACCAAATTACTCAAACATACAACAATAAGTGAGGGCAAGAATTCTTCCACGAACCACACCAATAATAGCATCCGTGAGCTTGACAAGGACTTAAAGATCAAAAATGAAAATGTGTAAAAACTAATCTTTTCACTAAGATCGAAAAGAGCTTTGTGATGCAAATGAGCTTATGAATGAAAAACTAGAGAGGCATGCCAAATATTTTCTTCCTCTAAATCGCGATAATCATGTGGATTTGTACTAAATCGGAGAAACACAGATTCTTATCACCCTAACACCATGAGCAAAACCCACCAGGACACACAGATTATGCTCATTGGCACAGAGTTGAAAAAAGTTGAAAATGACTACCTGGACATGAGTCACATTCAGGTAGGGTTCCAAAGGTTAATGCATAATCGTGATCGATTTCAGCGGCCAGTGCAAACAGTGGAAGAAAAAAAATACATTAGCACCCGATGTAGTCGCAAAGACGGATGAAACGAATGCAATGCAATTTTATTGTCGGCATCGTGTGCTGACACTTTATATAAATCTAATTAGAAGATTTGGTGACAGAGGCAGATGTTGCCTGCCTATATATGTAAAGAATTGCCTGAGGTGCACTGAAGTCCCCTTGCTGCCATTTCTAGAATCATTATGTGTGAAGTGTGCCCATGAAAAAGAAATCTTGGCACTAAAGTTGGAAGTTTGCCATTTCTGCATGGACTGGATCTTTGTGCCTTCAAATTAGCCTTACTGGTGGGAAATAGTGAATACTTGACAACTCATTTAGCAGATTGTGGTTATGCAATTGCCCAGATTATTCCCGTTCCATGTATTATTAGATTTTAGAAAGAATTTTGACAACTTCTATTTCTCTGTCTTGTGACATTCAAGTGTCAGGTGAGCTTTGTAATTGTGTTGCTTGCTCTGCAGCTCTGCTTTAAAGAATGTTTAAAGAAAAATATCACAATAGCACACATTTTCTTTTTCTTTTCTTTTACCAACCAACAAGTATTGTTTACAACTTTGAAACAAGATTAGCTCAAGGCAGGTGCCGAGCACGACATAACTGATGTTACTTGGCATGTGATGACATTTTTGGACTTGAGTACACAGAGGAAGAACCTCCTCCATTCCATTTGACTCATAGGCTGAAAAAAAAAGCCAGGAACTGAAAGAGACAGTGATGGAAATGTTGCCCACACAACAGGATTCTGTTTGCTGATACTTTCCTTACATGACTGCTCTTTTCTTAATCTTTGCCCATTAAGACCTTTTTTTTTTTTTGCTCCGTTGATCTGAGCTTTTCCTGTCCTGCCTAAAAGTGCCTGTCTGTCCGAAGGGTGTCTCTAATTAATGCAGACCAGGGTCTTAAAGCTTTTGCTTATTTATACTGAGCGCTTCAGTGAGTGACTTTCCTCTTTCTGAGAAGCTGTCTTTCTTTCCACCCCCCCTCTCTCTCTCTCTCACACACACACACACACACACACAATGGAAGAGACAGCCAAATCTCCTCCTCTCCCCTGCTGCTCCTCTCAGAGCCTCCTTGTATAGCCAGCTGATTAAGAATACGTGTGTAATTGAAAAGTAAGTTTCCTCCCACCAACCTGAAAAAGTTGAGGTTTAATTCCAAGCCAGGCCACATCGATTCACTCCACCTTTATCCTCAAACTCAAAGCTCCTGTGTTTGTATTGACATCATCAGGACTTTCCTCCTCCACAGCTTCAAACAGAATTTCTCATAGTTCACATGAACGTGGCGGTTTGTGAAAGGATGGTGGGTGAGAAAGTGGGAACATCCTCCGGAGAGCTCAGCACTTTCTCTCTTATAAGCAGTTTTTTTTTCTCTTCATCATCCACAGCTCCTGTACAACTTTAAATTCTCATATTCTCATAGAATTCAGTCAATGTTCTTAGTTTGAACCTTTCACTCTGGGCCAATCAGTGCAGGTCAGATAACTAGACCTGCAGAAGAAGAAGACAAGGTTGAAGTCGCAGCAGCAGAGCCAAAAGTCCTTCCAGAAATAGGTTTGTATCACTGTCCTTTTTCGCAATGACCTGAGGGCGGTGAACGTCAACTGGGTTCACTGGGTCAACTGAGCTTTCCACCCAGCCCCAAGAATTAAACTGAATAACTGACGTTTGCAAGGATAATGAATATATCAAATAACATTACATTGCGTAGGATACAATGTTAATTTTATTTTCATTTTATTAGAGCATCTGGCCCCCCACAGTGTCCTTGGACAATTGTAGGAGATGACACCTGCTGTAGGGTATAGGAGTCGATTTGGACTGTCCTGACTATGACATCTCCTTTCTACCTTTTCCCCCTATCTTTCTGATGCGGAATTTTCCTAGATATCTCTTTAACTTTATATTGATCTGCCTTAGCCTGCCATTTATTTTATTTTCATCCATTCCCCCCACTTTACCTTATGAGCTCTAAATCTTCGCCTCTCTGCCATGAAGTATCTCTTGGCTCGTCCGCCCTCGACTCGCTACTTGTCACCATCACCATAATGTGAGCTGCTGCACACCCCAAGGTTCTGTCATACCTCATAGGGTCTTAAAGGGAAACATGCTTTAAGATTTATTACATTTTTACTAACCCTGTCATGAGTGATATAGATTCTGCACCCATTTAGATGTTCAGTGTTGGTGTGGTGTGCAGACGTTACTCAGAAAACGTGAGAGACGGTAGCAGATGTGGCTGGCTGGACTTTAGGCAACGCGCTTGGTTTGTGCAAGTGCAGTGGAGGTTCACTGAAATCCTCACGCTGCTATTTCCAGAATGACTGTGCATGAAATCTAACCTCAAAAAGCTTTATATATTTGCGCTAACTGGATTCTCTCTTCCTCAAATTTGCATTACTGATCAGAATGATTGACAACCATCCAGACAGATTGTGGGTATACAATTCCCTACCCTTTGCAGTCCTAAAGAATTTCGTGTTGCATGTGCAGAAACGTTTATTTTCTGCTGTCTGTCTTTGTCTTCTAATAAAGCTCAAAAACTCAGGATTTAATAAAAGATACTCCAGAGAGTTTTCTCATCAATCTTTTTTTCTAATTCACTAGAAAGTATTGTTTGTAACATTAAAGCCCAAACAAACAAAATGAGCAAAATCCCCCTCATAAAACATTCACAAAGCCAATAGATGAATCCTTCATTGTTTGTGTTTATGGACTTGTTTTCCTGGCTCTTGTGCAATACCACAACAAACAAGTGGGAAATAGCAGCAATCTAAGACTGATATAATTGTTTGGTGTTTGAAACAAATACAGACATCTGGACATTCTGTGTTGTTAGGAAGAGGTTTTTCAACTGATGGTACGTGTCACTCATCACTCAACACAAATCATAAAAATATTTACTGTTTAACCATTTTTAGAATATAGCCTCGATGTTATCCAGTACCACTAGGAAATTAAACTCAAGTTTCTGCAGGAATCTTTTTTTCTTAATTTCAAATGATAATATTTCAGGCAACAATAATCCAGCATGTATACAGCAACAACTGTGGAGCTGAAATAAATTGCAGAGGGAGGATTTCACCCTGAGTGAACCGGTGAAACTTTTTGGAAGTTAGGCAAACTGAAAATGTAAATGCTAATTAGAAAAATGTGCAGCCAAAGCCTGAATCCTGATTCTATGGGCTCTTTTTAACAATCAAAGCATAGCTGTGTCTAAATTCCCTTTAGCTAGTTTAACTGGGGTAGACAATTTTGCTGCGTCCGTCACATTGTTGAAAATAACGTATTAAGTCCCTTTATTCATCATGGATGTGTTTGGGGCTTGACGTGTAGTCACAGTGCCATCTTACATTCAGTCGTTTTACTTGGGGTAGATAGGACTTCAGTGTAGAGGAAGCTGATGTGCTGAAGTGAAAGTACATATTTCATTTGTGTAATAAGCAGAATTAAGTAGCCAAGCAATGTGGGTGCATCTTTTTTAAAAGGGGACCAATTGTGCCCATTTAAGGGGCTCTCTATTGTTCTTTAGCCTCTATTATGATGATAAACGGTATTTATAGTCCCAGAAACGTTTTTGCTTTTTTAAACGAGCCCTTTTAAAAGTCAGGAATTCCTTCTACGAGTCAAATGCGGGGTCCCCCCCCCCCCCACCCCCCACCCCCCTGAAACGTCACTATCTCCTGATTGGCTGATCGGTAGCCGATCCCAGATTGGCTGAAAATGTAGGCTAGACCATTGCTACATCCCTTGATCACTACAGTATAGACTCTGGCTCCAGGTGCTCAGTAAAGCAGGGTTTGTATCTTAAGTATTTCTGCTTCAGTTCTGCATAATGGGAGGAAGTTGAAATATTCTCTCTGTCTGTGTATAGTCTCCTGCACAAGAGGAAGCAGAGGATGCATATTCAGATGCACGGATCCCATCGTCAATATTAACACTAAGTAATTGGTCTACACCTCTTCCAGAAAAATATGCATGCATCTTGCATCATCCCTGCATTCTCTTCACCAGTTCACCCTCACAAGCCCCCAGTGTGACCACAGTTGTACACAGCAGAACTGCGGAAATGTCCGTGAGCTGTCGACAACATAATAGTTAAAAAGCCCGCGGAAGGATAAGTTGAGTTACTGCTCATTGACACTGTCGTGTCCATTAAAAATTTCCGGTTCACCTTGGGTGCATGGCAGAGTCCCCCCGAGAACTTTAGCATCGCTGTAGAGAGTTATTACTCCGTTAACAAGCAGAAAGAGTCCCCTGTAATGAGCAGCGTAGCCACGGTTACTGCCGTAATGAAGGGGGGGGGGGCTTGATCGTTCCCCATCTGGTAAACCAGTGTAAGTATTGAGTCTTATTTCTGTATCGATGGAGTGAGAGGGGCGTAGGAATGAGTTATGTGAAGCCTGCCAGGAAGAGGGGGGGAGGGGGGGTGTCTCACAAAATGGATGTGAGAAGTGCTGCACAAGGTTTGGCAGTGTTAGAGGCTCTAGGGAAAAGATAAGCTGTCTGTCAAACACTCACACATATCAGCACACTATGCACACACCGTCCCCTCCTTCTGTCGGTTTTCCTCCTTTTCTCACTAGGTCTCAAAGCAACTTTCCAATTAACCTGATGCCTCTTGTACTGCAAATGTACCTCACCTGCCTTGATGTCATTTCCTTCTCCCGTTCTATGTGCGTGGGTAATCTTACAGCAGGTTGCACACCGCGCGGTTGTTGTTGCCATGAGCCAGAGCTGCGTCGGTCAGAAATATGGTCTGCTACATCCACTGTATCAGGAAAATAACAACTTATAACGTACTTGTGTTTACTTGTCCTTTGGGAGATTCCTTGGTTGGAAAGAAATGAGCAAACAAGGACGACTGGAGAAGAACCAGGGGCTGTTTTTTCCACAGCACCTACTGGGCTTGACTCGACTACTCAGTGTTCAGCGTTTTCCATTAGTACCTAGTACTTGGTACCTAGTACTTTTTTTAGTACCTGCTCGGGCTGAACTAATATTGAGTCGAGCCAAGTTGAGTCGAGTAGTACAACGGAACAGCGACAAATGATGTCTTCTGATTATGTTGTTGGGTTGGAGGATCACCATAACAAGGTGTCATTTACATTTGAACAGCTTTTAGGATTCATATTTATCTATCCTCTGAAGTATTGTCCCCCAGATAAGAAGATTGGCAGTGTTCGGAAGGTGTTATGAGTACTGGTTGCATGTGTTTGTCTACTTGTTGCATCTGACTGGATCTCACATCAATTAACAGAGGCTTTGGATCTCAGAAATTACAAGGGCCCCTTTGTCCTGATGCCTCACTTCCCCATATTGCTACAGACAAAAGGGGGCTTTGCATCATCCCCTCAGTGGTTCAGAGGAGTTGTGCCAGTCTGATTTACAAGGACATATAATGTGCTGCACATGCTCTTCCCCCAACCAGCTTCAGTAAAAGGATAGCAGGAAGAGGGATGATGTAAGAACAGATGATCTCTACATGTCACTTATTCAGCTGTGCTCCAGGAAGTGGCTACAGTCTGTCAGTTGAATGTCAACAAGCTGCGTGGAACCTGTGAGCACCGGGTTTGAATTCACAAACGTTCAAGGGGGTCAAAGCTCTCCATTTGTACCACAGTGAGATAGATGATTCCATAATGAATACTGCCTTGTCAAGAATGTGTCTATGCAATGTTTGAAAATAGAAAACAAACCCTGCCTCTTCTGCGCAAAGTGAATTCATTTCACTGATTCATCTTGAATTATCGGAAAACCAGACGCCGCATATGATCGGTGGGGCTTTCAATCTCTCTCTTTTACTTGTTGCATTTTTGTAGAAACTTTTGTTGGTACATCAGTGTCACTGTTTGGCCAATGTCAGAGCCCATCTGCTATCGCCTCATGATGAATTAAGGCCAATACGCTGGAGGCAAGATCTTTTGTTGGCGGCACGCTGTTAACAGTATGACGAGTTGAGAAGTACTTTGTTTCCCACAAGCGGTGATAGTTTTGCCATTTACAGATATATCCTATGAAGGACCTTGGATTATTGGGTCTGGACCATCTTTGTAGTTTGCCTTACATCTACAATACAGTGGAAGGCAGATCTTGACACATTAAGTCCATTGTGGAACCTACTGTCATCCCAGAAACCTGTGTCTTAAAATGCATTCACCCTCTTTTGCTTAACATCAGCCATAGCCATAGCTCACACAAACCTGATTGATCAAACTAGAACCCTGAAATGAAACCCCTAAAGTCTTGCGCCTCGATTATGGATTTCATTTGAAGAATCTGTTTACACAGATTACGGTTTTGTCAGTCAAAGTCTATTCCAGTGGTTTTCCCACTGCCTCATGCGTAAGTTTGTTTTCAAGTAAGATTTCACACTGCAGTCTCGAACCTCAGCTGACAGGCAGTGTTTCACATTACAGCCCTTTATGCCACAGATAGCTGCACTGCGTCAGCTAGAAATACCCCTAACCAGACCGAGGTGCATGTTTTGTAACTGTGCGTATCAGCGCATCTTTGTCCAAGGCCTAAATTTATGCTCTGTTTGTATGTCTTTCATTTTTGTACCCTTATCTACCCCTATTATGATATTGCCCAGCTTTACATTGACGCATATGCCCATAGTGCTGTTAACACTGAATGACCCCCTCTACTTTTGTATTCATGGGATAGTCCTCTTGTTTACTTGCTTACAGATTGATATGGCTTTTTTTTAAATTTGAGTATGGGAGGGAGATTATAAGGGTCTTCCATTTTGACTATGGTGATGAATATCCCTGGAATGCAATATCCCGCTACCTGTCTGATTTAGTTATGGTGTAGGAATGTAATGGTCTCACTGTCTCTCTCACGCTCTCACACACACACACACACACTCACTCTTTCT
>JAFBJT010109840.1:55356-83382 GCA_016785325.1 Chascanopsetta lugubris
CCGAACGCCTCAGCAAGCGCCCGGCACAGAAATGGTATCGCTGATGAAGATTGACTTTGAGGCCCCACCACACTGAATGGAAACCCCCCCGTTTCTCGATGCATTCATCTTTCTTAATGTCTCGCACTCCATGCCGCTTTTATTTTCACTCCTCGTTCTTTCTTTGTGTTTCCTCTGATGATATTTGGCTTTTGATTTGTAACTGGCTTCACTGGAGCTTGTTTTCAATTAGAAAAGCATAATGCAAAGACATATTTTTCCTCTCTTTCTTTCCTCAATTGTGTCCTCCCTCTACCTCTCTTCATTCCCCCACCATCTCTCTGATTGTGTCTGGCAACAAGTAGACTACCCTTACAAAGCTGTGCCCCATTTCATGCCATCTCACACACACGCTCACCTTATACAGTCAAACTGTGTAATCATCAGTCTGTAGCCTCGGTCGTCTAAGCACTAAGTACTCTTTGTACGCTGGGAAATTTAATGTCCACGCCTGTCTTATCGACCCTGATACTCCTGACACTCCTGACAGTCCTGTGAGTCTATTGCACGATCAAACTACTTAAAGTAGATTGGCTATGTGCTGCAGATTTTCATCACTCGGTGACCTTAAACTGTCAACCACTGTCAGACCTGCAAAGAAGTAAGGATATTCAGATGCATTGAGACGAATTACATCAGAATTAAATACAGTAAATGCCTCCGTTTCATCTCATCAGGTGTCGGTTTGTTACATTTTCAATCAAAGACGCCTCAAGTGCTTTCAACCCTTTAACGGGATTTTCTCCCGTTGATGTTGGATGACACTACATGCACAGCAGATATAGATGAAAAGAAAAATACCATAAAGCGTCAACACTGAGCCAGCCTCTCCCGTTGTCATAGGACTGTATGTGTTTGTTGTCAGGTTCCACATTATCTTCTGTGACATAAGCGGGCCTTATTATCCTCAGATAGATGGCGAGTTGTCAGTCTGGCGACTGCTTCACACGAGTCGCCCTGACGGACCTCGGGCTCCATTAGTGGCTCTGTGGCGATGGACTGACAGATGGAGGACGGGGGGATCAAGGGAGCCAGGGAAGGAAAGGATGTAGAAAGGGAAGAACTCATTATAGTGGCAACAGCGTAAGCTCAGTCTGCATGTCTTTTATCCGAGAGGAGCACAATGCATGGAAACTTCCAGGCTGTAACACAGCTCTGAAAGCGAATACATAATAACACACAAACAGGAGCTGGAGACCTCAGTGATATCCTTCATTTATCATGGAAACTTAAAAGGTGTTTAGTTCGGTCATACAGAGCGACGTTGAAAGACAGAGGTGCAACACAGAGGCCTCCATTGAAAGAACCAAATTCTTATGTACGGGCTTATAGGGATCATGAAAACAGCAATCTATACAGCCAGGTGATTATACAAACCTCTACATTCTATTTCTCCCATTAAAGAATTGAATCATTTCACCTAAATCCCAATCACAGTGACTTTAATTAGCACAGTGTACAAGCAATGGTACTGTACGTAAAGGTGGGGTGTGTAAGATTTGGTGGCATCTGGTGAAGCTGCATATTGTATCCCTCACCTCACCCTTCCCTTTTCCACCATGCAGGTTTCGGGTGCCATTAAAGTTCAGATGTTCACTAGTATGTCCGCTCTGGGTTTCTGTAAAAACATGGCGGCCCCCATAGAGGACCCGCTCCCGATGTAAATATACATTAAAGGGCTTACTTTAGGGTAACGTGAAGAGAACGTCATACATTCAAGTGATTTGTATAGAAATGTCAGTAAATGATTTTTATCTAGAGACAGGAGAGACAAATATTTGCAGGAATCTTACACACTGCATCTTTAAAGCGCCATCCCTTTGCTGTTCTTTCTATGTAGGACAGTGTGTGCTTTATAAATGTTGAGTTCTATCAGTGCATGTGTATACGTACACTAATACGGGACCACTGCTGCTGACCCACCCTGTTGCTGAAGACACAACCAGAGCAAGCAACCTTTTAACATAGTCCTTGATCTGACTGCTTCTTATCTGACCACACAAATGTTTTTTGCTCTCCGCAGAATCACGCAGGGTGTTGTGTTGCAGAAACAGTTTACAAAAATTCTCATTTTCAGTTAGTGTCTTATGGACAAAAGGCCAATAATATGCATAATATGTTTTTTTATGTAGCAATTATCTAAAACGGTAATTAAAAAGATAAAACCACCCACACAGGAACTTGTGATCCCACTCTGTCAATTTTTAATTTCTTGTGGATGCGTCACTTCAGAAATTAACCTTGTGTTTTTTGTCTTGGCTGTTTGTCATCCCTGCTCTTCCATTCGGGGGAAAAAATCTGGAAACCTGTTCTCAAAATATTTTTTGCCTCTGTCATTGCATGTGTGTGATCTGTTGTAGATGTGTCCTGGTTGGCTATGCCTTGTTAGCCTGCAGAGTCAACTGGACGTCTCTTGGGTGTTTCCTCGCAGAGAAAAGTTGTATTTTTTCCTTTTTTTTTCCAACTCGTTTCCCTCTGGCACAAGGGTCAGTTTGAGTCATGTAGATATGTTTTGCTGCCTCTTAAATAATGCTGTGGGTTGTAAGAGGAACAGCAACAGCTCGAGCCCGAGTCTTATTGCATTAAAGATGCTGCTTATTGTATTACTGTCTTGCTGCGTGAGGCCAGGACCCCTTTCAGATCCTTTTTGTCAAGTTAGGTTTTCATGTACTGCTTTGCTCTTGGATGTTACCACATTTTAGATGAAAGACTTTTTTAGTTTTGATCAATTTTTCATATTTTTATCTTCATCACGCTTTCTCTCAGCCAGCTTGTGTCTGTTGGCAAGTCTTAGGGGACTTGAAGCAGTGATTCAGAGACAGGCTGCTGACTAATTCCCCACACAGAAAGGTCAAAAGTACCATCCTGCTCTCTGTTGTCCATAACGACAGCCTGGGAGAGCGTCAGACAAAATGGAGACTGACAGAGGAGAAAGGGAGCAGAGCTGACTGAGCTTACTGGGCCTCAGAGCCAGGATTAGCCTCTTTGCCCTTGTCTGGGCAGGGCAAGAGCAGACAAGAGTGCACAGATACATTGTCGGGGTGAAAGGGTGAGTGGGCATGATGTGTAAAGCAAGGCAAGGGGAATAGAAACCGTGCAGGGAGGCAGAAATGCTGTTTGGTGAAGAGATCCTTGAGGCCCCGTCCACACGGAGACGAGGATGATCCTTATCCAATTCGTTTTGAAAGAAAATTCGTCTGCACGGCATCCATGAGAACGATGTAGTATAGCCTCCAGGCCTGAGTGGCGCCGTAACACTGCCAGAAAAATACAGCAAAAACAGAGAGGACACAGAGCATGCGCACCAAATTCTTTAGACGTAAACAAATAAAAAAGATGTATAAGATGGAAAATCAGAAGGATTTGATGAGTGGCGGAAAATAATGTACACGCATGAAGGAGTCGTTCATGTGGACAAGGCCAATATCTAAAAGAAGTAGCCACTCTGAAGTGGAAGTCCCGTTGGCTGCGGCTGGAGTGGTCACTCTTAAACTTCTGAGAAAGTTCAACTTTAACTCTGGTGAGCGGGGCCAGTGGCTCCTAACTGAACAAAAGGGCTGCTCTTCTCCTCATACAGTGCCCAACACTGTGTTGTTCCCGACAATCATATGCTAATTTAGTCCTCATCTACCTCTGATGAGTTTCTCTTTGTGTGAAACACTGGATCATTTTGGTCCTCCGGGTCTTAAAAGCAATACTATAAAACTTTTCTAAGGAGAAAATGCTGCCTTCCGCTTCGAGTAATGTTGATTTCGTAAGCAGTAAAATGGACCGTTTCTCACTTGAGTATACCCTGGGCTTTTACTGCTTCAGCATTATTTTTCTTGAGTGTGTTGGACCAAAGTGTTTAATGTTAGTGAACATGAGCCAAGCGTAGATGGATATCAAGCTGCTTTCAGACACATCCCTGAAACCTTCTGGATGCGAGAACGCAAACATCAAAGTCAGTTGCTTCTCGGAACTCCTCATGGAGGACAATTTATGAGAGTGACAGTGTGTGTTCTGCCTCTTTGCCTGTTTTAGAATGAACCAGGAACTAGGAGGCGTTAGGATTCGGCAAGATGGCGACAAGTGACTCGCCCACAATTTGTTTCAAAAGCCCTCTGGAGAAAGCCAACGGGTGATGTCACGGGCGCTACGTCCATCTTTTACATACAGTCTATGCGTAGAACTGATACCACACTTTGAGAAGTTGCCAACAAATGCCACCCAGAAGAAGATACTTGATAGGTTTTGTGATATGGGTCAACAACCTTTTTGGATACATACACAATTTTGAATTCACTGCCAAGTCCCCCTCTGTGCAGACCTATTTGATTCAATCCCATTCATTGACTCAAGGGAGGACTATTATCAGATAGCTTAGAAGTATGCTGACACTTCATTTGAAGTTTCTACCCTGGTGCATTGTTTATTGATCCTTCGCCTCTTCGTGACAATTTAGCGCAAAAAATATCCAGTTTATTCGATCACTCCAATATCATCTAATTATTGCCTTCTGCAGCCATTACACAGCAAAAGCCCGGTGGTACATACATGCAGCTTTTGTTTCGGGGGGATTCTTTGTGTGTACTGACCTGTGCAAAATGCCCATGCGATCCTGAGTTCAGAAGAGCTGCTAAGTGCTTATCAACAAAGATGATTTGCTTGACAGCAAGAAGGGGAAATCTCTTAGAAGATTTTGGATTATGATTTAGAAATCAAGGCTCACACACTGCCAATTCTTTACGAGACAGAGCATGGCTTAGGCAAGTGGCTGCTGAGATTAGGGGTGTGTGTTTATGAGATAAGAGCACTGACCAATTCAGTGACGCTGACACAAAGAACGATACACCACTGATTGATGTGTTCTGTGGTTTTACCTCTGCCAAGGAGATAAGATTATCCTCCATGTTTTTAGATTTTGGAGTGGATTCAAAGAGGTAGATCCAGGAATTTCCACTTGTTTGATAACATTTAACATTTATCGGAAGCTGAAAATCGAATGCATCTACCGGTAATACATTTCAATATGATTTCATAAAGGGACCACAGTGGCCTTTGTGTATGGTTTTGTGGGTTTTTTCAATTGTTCCTGTGAATGTTTGTGTCTTTGTTTTTGTGTCTGTGTGTATACTGAAAACTTTGTGAAAGGAAAATCAGGCAGGACTGCAACAGTTTTTGGAACTTAGACTTGAGCATTTCTCAGTTTGTGTTTTGAGCCCAGCTCAGACAAAAACTGTCAAGAGAGCAGAATGAAGAGAGAATTCATTGCACAGAAAAGAGAGACAGTGGAACGGTCAGAAGAGCAGTAACAAAGACAAGGGAAAGTTTAATGGGATTTAGTCAGAGTCGTCACATGTGCTTAATTCTCAATTGATCAATGAGCAAGTCTAATCAATACCAAGGGTCCATGGATCAAATACTGGATACAGTCTCTCGCTGTGATTCTGTGTCTTGCTGTCCTCCCCTCTTCTTCTGGAGGAGGGATTCTTTCCATCTACTATCAATTCTCAAAAATTAAGTGATTTGTCTTCAAAAGAATAAAAAATGCTGTCTGGCCATTTCATAGTACAGCACCACAATGGCAACCACTGTTCAAACAAGTCAATTCCAGCAGTGAGCTGCATGTATAATGAATATTGCAGCAGCGTTATTATCTTGAGGATCAGTCTCTGCTTTCTCTCTTTATGTCCTTACTTCCCTCTCCTCGTATCATTGAAATAGTTCTATACTTCTCACTTATGCCTGCTGCACGGTGTACGACTTTGCACTCGCCCCCTCATCTAGTATGTAAGGTTTTTCCAAAGCATAAACTTTTACCCCGAGAGGTTAAGCCATGCAGCTTTATAATATTGCAATGGTTTTGTCCACACACAGAAGGTTCTGGTACATGTACAAACTATACGGTTCAAGACTTAGACAGTGAAATGTGCGGAATGATTATTTTGATCCGCCATGCCCTCTACACCGAAACCGCCCCTGCCCCTGTTGCTTACTCCCTGACTCCATTACCTATTGATTTCCTCTCTGTTCTCTAATGCTCAGCAAGGTCAAGGAAACCTTTGAAGCTTGCGGCTGTCTTCTGCTCTTTCCCTGCCGCTGTTCTCCTCCCACTCGCTCGCACCCTTCTCTGCTTTGCCGGTGCCCCCCCCCCCCAAACTCTCCTCTCCCCCTGCCAATCATGCATGCCCATCACGACCTGGCCTACCTGTGCTGCACAAGTTATTCTGCTCCTTTGGGGATAAGAAGGAGCAGGAGAAAAGGGGTAAAAGTAAGGAGGAGGGTATGGAGGAGCATATTGTGGGGGGGGGCAGTCTCTCTGCAGCAGGAGCTTAGTAGCCAGGATGCATGGTGACATGGATGTTGAGGCCATGTGGGAAATAATGTCAGGGAGGAAGAGGCAGAAGTGGCATCATGTTACACCGAAAACTACTGCTGAAACTATTTCAAATGCGATCAACACAGTGCTCCCGCTTCGAGTGGATATTGTTGAATTCCTGTCACAGGTAGACACCTTCACGTAACCTGTGTTTGCAACCGTATCATGGCAGACAGAGGCAAAGAGTTTCAAAGATTTTTTCTGCTCTCTTGGATGCCTTTCCTCCAGCTGTGCATTTCCATGTTATCCAGCCATGTTTTTCCGCTGGTGATAGTCTACTCTGGAAGAATCAGCTCCGCTGCAAAAGTCATTCGTTTTCATTTGTGCTGCTCAGTGAACACTGGAACTAAGTTTGGAAGCCATCCAGCCCCCTGCCTGCTGCACGTAAACAGCTCCCTACAAAGGCTCTAAGATGAGAAATAAAATGTGGCAAGAAACCTAAGCAACTCAAAAACAGGGGGAAAGCAGTCTCGACAGAGCGAATGAAAATAGGATGAAAATCCTGGTAACGGTTTGAGGAGCGAGGCAGAGGCTCTGGGACGAATCAACATTAACTCGTGTGTAAATGTATAAAAGTACTGGACACTGAGCAGAAAAGAATGATCAAATGGAATTCACTGGGATGCTCCACCGTCTCCTGCACCCTCAGCTTGCTCCTTCTAATTATTTTTTTCTCTTGCTTCAAAAACTGCTCAGCCCAGACTGGAAAGGTCCACGCATTCCCGAAACAAAGCCGCGCACATTACCTCAATCTCATCTCCCAAAGTTTCTTCACAAACTTGCCCTTCATGTGACTCTCGAGGTAATTTGGAAAAACAAACATGAGGTCAAGTGAATTCTGCCAGCGGTAGAAGTGGTAATGAGGATTCAGATGAGGGAGGCAATGAAGGAAGAATGTCAGAGCAATAAGAGAGCTGTCTTTCCTGCCAAGTCTACCAACCAAATTAGAAATGCAGTCTGGAGTCAGAGCTACACAGAGGAGAAAGTTCCCAAAAGAAATATACTGGGCTCTCTTTTCACAATCTCGTCTCATGGTGGGAAGTGATCCCAGAACTAATCCATTTTTTTCGGCCTAACTGGTTAAAATTGTTGCCTGAGTCTAACATGAATATGTTTTGAATCAAATCAAATCAAATTTTTATTTATATAGCTTATGTTCACAAATCACAGTTTGTCTCACAAGGCTTCACAGGGTGGGTAACATCCTTTATCCTTAGACCCTCAGCAAGAGTAAAGAAAAACTACTGGGGGTGGGGGGGGGGGGGCGTGGGGGGAGAAAAAATTGGTGGAAACCTCAGGGAGAGTTACAAGTGAGGGATCCACTACCAGGACGGACAGACATAGAATGGATGTTACATAGAACAACAATCCAGGACCCACTGCCAGATTGGTCACGACTGGAGACTTTAAGACATCACTGCAACACAACCCATCGTAAATATATAAGTCCATCTTGAGCTTATTAGTCGGTACTTCTGTCTTAATGGTTGGTTCAAGACCCAGGTGGAACCCACCTGGGATCAACCACGCTATCAATCCAATCTAGGTAACTTTGGTACCTGGATGGGACCGACGTCTGGGTGATTAATGAAACGGGCCAGTCGATGGTACTGTGCTGTTATCAAAGCCCATTCCCCTGTCGTCTCTGAAAGGATATGCTAGAGATAAATGCTGGTGAACATGGATTTTAACCTCCTTTAGCATGCCCATATCCCTTATTGCTTATTGCCCTGTTCTCCAGTTTTTGTGGGTTTAAAAGTGCAGTGTTTGCTCTATATTGTCACTTCTATTGGTAGAAAAAAATTATACACAACAATCACATACCGACATTTTCATGATTACTAAAATGTACATTTTGATTCCACTTCCCTCAAATGAAACCATCAATGTTTATTTAAATGAGGGGCGGGTTCTCTCTACGGGGGCAGCCATGTTTTTACAGTAGCCCAGAGTGGACATGCAAACCGTCTTTTGAGTTTGAATGATAACTGAGGGCTACCATAGGTTCTCCTGGGTCAGGATGTGGTGATGGATACATCATGCAGCTTCACCATTTTATATATATGTGACCTTTAACCACCTAGTCAATACAAGCTTCTTGTTGTGCACCATCACATATACAATGCATTACTTTCATGACAAATACTATGCGACAGACCTGATATTGTTGGTCAGAATCACTTAGAATCACTCAGAGATTGGGTAACAATCCAAACAGCCAACCAGTCAAACTGGGTTTGGACAAAGATGTTTGATTAAATTCAGGTATTAGTCACTTTTACTCGTGTTGGCAGGGCGTTCTGATTTCTGTGCTGCACATGCCTGTGATGAGGGAGACCATCGGGTTCAAGTTTGGTTTGAACAAAATAAACTAAACGTCTGTTTGGTTCTGCTCAGGCTCAGCTAATCCCCTGGGTTTGTGCAGAAAATTGCATCCCAAGCTGCACGCTATTCTGATCGGAAAACATTTCAGGACCAATGCACGGGGTGCGCTTTGATCTTACAAGGACAAACATTTGCTATTTAAACCATGTGTTCCTTGGATGTCACAAAAAACTGCGTATGTCTAAGACAAGCCCGGGAACTGCTATGTGCCTTTTCCTTATAGGCTGTAAATACATTTCCATTTCACCAGAAAATGCTTAATATCAATGGTCTCAACATTAAAGAATCTAGAAACAGGAGAAAGACTTCAATATAACTAAAACAAATAAAACATAACAAAGAGAAAAATGACATTGCCGTTTCCAGATTAATTTGCATTTTGAGTCTCCGCTTGACAGCTGCAGTTTTTTTGTATCCTCTTTCTTATGTGTTGCTGCAGTGAGGAGCCATGTCTGTTTGGTTTTTTTTTCTTTCTTTTTTCTTTTCCCGGAATATAATGATTGTGATATACCGTGCAAAATGAGCTTTGGGTGGTTAGGGCCTCTGCTGTCCAGGTAAACAAAAGCCTCCCAGACTGAAGACATAAAGATCGGGCACCATCCCAGCCCACTCCCACATTCAGCGGATTGCATTTCATCTTGGAGATGGGCGCTCCGAACCCATGTGGTTTTTATGCCCAGCTCCCCTCCTCGCCAGCTCCCCCCCCCCCACCCCACCCCACTCCCACTAAACATAATCACCGCAGCTTGAACGAGCCCATAAATCAGCCAACCACAATATATTATAGAGGGAGAAATGTGTGCCCCTGGCATTTAAGGCGGCTCGGTGCCAACCTATGAGGAGGCCAATTCCAGCTATTGTATTCAGCATAGACAGAAAAAACAAAACAGCGAGAGTGTTTGGTGGCTCACTTTTAGAATCCCCCTGCGCACGTGGGTTGGTCTTCTTTTCAACCTTTTGTTGTTCATTTGATTCACATTTTACAATGATGGTCCCTGTCTTGAATTAACTTCGATTCTATTCAACTTCTTTCAAAAGGATGTCTAAGCTGTTGTGAGTAGCTTTTCCTTTGTCTGGCTTTAGTAAGAATAGTGACAACAGGAGTAGCTTTTACACAAAGCCCCATTTACAAGTTTGAGCTTTGGTATTATAATGAAAAGGAGGGAATAATCCATGTGGAGTGTATCCAATGCCAAAGTGTAGGAGCAGACTGAGACTTTTTTTCGGTTTTTCACGCACATGGCCCTCGTTACGTCCAAATGTAAACACCGTGGCGATGACACCGGCTTTTGTCTGTCGACTGCTCTTCTCGCTGCCGTGCTTTAAAATTGAAGCTTCAAACGAGGCACCGTGACAAAATCAGTCCTTTTCTTCTGTGATGTCTTTGCTTACGCCAACCTGCGATCTTTGTTTTCCTCCCTCTGTCAGGGAGGATCAATGCATCTGAGTGCGAGTCAGGGGTTAGCGCCGAGCAGAGGACGCCAGACATTGACGTTCTGCAGGCTCGTCGCTCAGGCTCAGGCCCGTCCTGGGAGATAAGACCCGTGGCCTGCTTAGGCTGATCAATGGCGGAATCCATAGCGGCACTCACCCACATCATTTGCTCTCTTTGTCTTTGGCAATTCAATTGTTTTGCCCCTCCTATCAGCGGTTCTGTGTCGCGGATCTCATCCTTTAGTTGACATACTGAAGAGAACTTGAAGATAAGCATTTCAGAAGAGAATGAGCTGAATAATTGAGTGGTCTCTATTAGGCAGCAGCTGTTTGGCTCTTAGAATCCCGTGGATGAATAGTTAACAGTTTTAATGTAAGAACATAAAGTGATTTATGTGTCATTACCATAGAAAAATAAGTTAATTAATTAATAATAAAAAAAACTCAAACCCAACTCTCAGTCTGTCATAAAACAAGATATAGTGTTTGGAATCTGCTGTGTCATCTCTCCATCACACACAGGCTCTGATCCATGTTTTCCTCCGCTTCCTCCTCTTCCTCCCCCGTCCCATCTGTTCTCAGCTAAGGCCAAGTCTAAGTGCCCTCCGACGTTCTTCGCCTGCGCTAATGGCGTCCACTGCATCATTGGCCGCTTCCGCTGCAACGGCTTCAGCGACTGTCCTGACGGGAGCGACGAGGAGAACTGCAGTGAGTCTCGCACAGCCACCACATCCGCTGGAAGCAATTTGTCTCATGCTGTGGTCAGTGATGTACTGTCCCCCAGTCATAACGGTTATTACCGCGGCCACACATCGCACAGCTGCTGGACGGCGGAGTATTTATGAGTAGTGCCTCACGTGACATATGACAGATGTCGTTTTGTGCCGCCCTAAACCGCCTGTAAAAGGTGAGTGTTGTATTCATGGGGCAGTCCCGCAACTAAGCACATTATGTCTACTCATCGTGTCACGGTGATGTAAACATTGTTGCGCAGGTTGAGCCCATAAAGACCAAAACTGAAATAAACGCAATAGAACAACAGAGTTACAAACTGGTGTAAACGTTGAGATATAGACTATAGGGTTTAGCAGTCAAGTGAGGTGACTTAAGATGGCAGAATTTTGGGATGAAGTGTGTTTGGAGATTAAGATCATACTGAATATGACTTGATGGCACATTTTTCCACTTCCTCCCTAAATCAATTATGATAATTGGATACACTGCCTAAACTGATGCCAGCCACCGGGGAGCTGCGAAGATTACGTGGCTTCGGTTTTTAGGAGCCTGCATATCGGCCACCAATCTCTTCACCCAAACTTGTGACGATACCTGAGGCTCAATTTTTCTTTTATTTGCCTTATACAGCACATTTCTTTGTGTCCTCTTCTCTTCTCCTTTCTCAGAACTTTGTTTGCGAACAAATAAATCAAAAAGCTCAGAAAGCAAAGCAAAGCTGGAGCCGGTTTGGTTTATTTTCTGTTTTTAATTCAACGTTTCAGCGAAACATGAAGGAGAGAGTTATGTCTTATGTCGGAGTTGTGCTCATGATCTGTATTGTCCTCACGTGACCCCACCCCTTCTCTCCCAGTGGGGGAAGAGCATCAAGCCAATCACTCACCATTGTCAGAGGCAGTGCTCCTTGCCTGCAGGGGACTCACACTCACAAATCTAATTTAGTCATTTTAATGGAGCTTTGCTCCTCACACTCAGCAGCTACTGCGTCACAACTGTGTAATTGTCTGGATCTTCCCACCAGATAATTTGCTCTCGTTTTGCAGAAACCAGAACAAAAGGACACGCGAAAGTGTCCTAAAAACAGAGACGGCAGGGCAGGATTTTGAATGTTTTTCTCTTTCCTTGGAGTTACACTTTTTTTTTATCTGACTCCTCAAATCAAATTCTTTTTAATGTTTCATTTTTCTATCTCTGAAATCCCAGGGAAAATGTAACTCAAATGTTTTTTTTATTTATTCAGTCAGATATATTGTAGATGGGATGTGATCAACAGGTTTTCGGAATCGACTTCTAACAAAATGCCCAAACTGCCACAACAGAATGTTAATGATTAAAGAGACTTTGAAATCTTTTCTTTGGGATCCGGGGTTTGTGTCTCGAAGGGAAAGTTTGACAGGTGCCTCTGTTTCTCTGTTAACTTTCCCCTTGTATGAACCGACACGTGACCTTTGACCTCCCCTCTGGCTCACCACAGCAGGCAATCCGCTGGTGTGCTCGGAGTCACGCTTCAAGTGTCGGAACGGCCGCTGTGTGGACCGCAGCTTTTTGTGCAATGGCCAGGACAACTGCCAGGACAACAGCGATGAGGAGCTCTGTCTGACCACAGCAGGTAGGTCACTAAATCAAATTCAAAGACTCGGAGATCAAATTTCATTTTTATGACTCGGGGTGGGAACCATCCACGCAGGCCCTGAAACTCAAGCACAGGGACACACTGAGACTGAGGCTGTGACTGAGCACTTCATAACAGTGACTGGTGAAGTGTAGCAGGTCAGAGACAGTCATTAGTCCTTCGGTTTGTCCTTTAAGTCTCATTGTCAACCATTTTGTTGGTATGGATGAAAAATGACATGTTTAAACCCCCCCCCCAAAAAAAAACTATTTAAGCTCATCAAACAGCCGCTGCAGCAAATTGTAAAACGACACAGTCAATAATCTATCACACCTTTAAAAGTAGAACATTCATGGAATCATATACATTACAGGGTGTCCCCCTCCCTTCATATTAGGGAGGTGCCCCCCCCCAATGGCATTTGAAGGTCAAGTTAGTTTTATTGTCATTTGATTTCTATATAGTGCCAGATCACAACAGACCTCATCTAAGGTTACGGTTCCAATGGAACAGGTCTAACCTTGTTCTTTTATTAAACAAAATTACAAATCCTAATGTTTTTTTATGTTATTTACACAACGGAATGTCATGTCTGTCTCTACGTGTTCCAGCATTTACAGCTCTCCTCCACTCTCTGTATTGCACATGGGGGAGTTCCCGCCCCCTCCAAAGCTGTAAACCAAGGGAAAACACTGTATAATCATACACTGTATTATCATATGTATGGTGACGTATAGGGCGACGGTGGCTCAGTGGTTAGAGCAAGCAAAGGCTCAAATCCCACTCGGAGCCTGCTGCAGTGTCACTGGCCCCAAAACGGATACTCTGAAGGGCCCCAATGTGTATTTGACCTCTGGATGAGTGGTTGAAAATGACATGATATCATAATAGATGTGCAAATATATGAATCTTGAATAAAAAAGACTGTTGATCTGCATCACCACTGGTCCTGCACATCGTTGTAGATTTTGGGATGATTTTTGGAGATAATGATGGATAATGGAAATGGGAAAAAACACTGCACATGAAACTCTAGAAGCCGTGACCTGCTGTGGTTGGGTTCTGGCAGCTGCAAAGACCAATTATCCAGACATAGTTCGATAAGTTTTCTATCACAGTGAAAAGTGAAAGTTTGAAAATTGCTGTCTCTATCTTCTTTTCATCAGTTCAGACCATTCACAGTTCACAGTCCATTCATCACATAACAGAAGTATGAACAATGTGTACAACATGAGGCGGAGGCGTAACTACCATTTTACTCTGTTGTGACTCTGTTCAATCGATGTGTGTGTGTGTGTGTGTGTGTGTGTGTGTGTGTGAAATATTGGCAGTGAACTTTGAAGCAGATTTCAGAACAGGTGCTGGCTTGTTGATAACATTATTTTATCTTTTCTATTTAGATAAAATGACGACCGAGGGAGTTGAGAAACTGTCTCGCTCGGTACGTCAAACTGCCTGATGTATCCGGTTGCATGACAAGGGAAATGTATAGGTGTGTTATGAAGATACAGAAAAGACACTGACAAATTAAACTTATCACTGATGGTGACAGAAGCAGCTGTGATTTTTGTTGCAGTGTGTAACATTTGGTGACAATATAGGGGTGAAGTTGGAGGTCGTATTCATCACCTCACCCTCACCCTTCTGAATATGCAGAAGAACCTATGGTCGACTTTAGTTCTCATTCAAACTCAAAAGATGTTAAGTAAGTCCAGTCTGGGTTACTGTAAAAACATGGCGGCCCCCCGTAGAGAGGACCCCCTCCTCATGTAAATATACAATTATGTTAATTAATTAATGGGCACATTTAAGGGCAATGGGCAAAATGTCAGTATGTAATTGTTTTGTAGTACTTCTAGAAGTGACCAAAATGACCAAAATCTTACACACTGCACCTTTAAAAAAAAAAATAAAAAAGAATAAAAACAAAGACTTTCCCAACAGTGTCTGATTATTCAGAGAAACATTCAATACACAGCATATGTTATATATCTTCAAGTTAAGCGTCATCTTCAGTTTTTCCCTTTTGTTCTCTCTTCCAAAGACCATTAGAATTTTTATATCTATATTCTTCCATATAGAGTTGGAGATGGAGAGAATGGGGTGGTGAATGAGTGTGTGATTTCTGGCATCATTGGTCAAATGCTGTGTAAAACGAAGCCTTTGGAGGACATTGTGGGTGTCTGATATCCTCTGTTGTAAAATCCCAAAATGTGACTTATTGGCTGGCAGGTAGCACTTACATCTGGAGCAGGCACCATAATTCCACTGGCAGCTCCACCTCTCGCAGCCAGCTCCTGCCACTGTGGCACAGGAGTCATTACTTCAGCTGCACTTGCATCGGACTTTCTAAATTTCTGCCAGCAGTCCAAGCATGATGTGCATAAAGCCACAAGGCAGTGAACTGTGGACTACTGTTAGTTTTCTGCATCTGCTGTAACATTGATTTAGAGTATAAGATTTTTTACATTTTTTTTTTAAAGGCAAAGTTTTGAGTGCAGTGGGAAAATAAAAAGTTGACAACAAGCCGTCAGCATCCACAGCCCAGGAGACGGTAATGTACCAGTAGTAAGATCAGCTGAGTCAGCGGAATTTTGAACGAAACTGGAGAGGCAGAACGTGTCTGATAAACATGGGAGTCACACTTCAGGATATGAGGAGCAGATCCTTGTAAAACATCTCAACACCATTTATCTTGTCTTTTATTTTTTTTTTTGCTCGGTTGCAGAAAAGTTTCCTTGAAGAGACACTTCTGTCAAACTATTGATTAGATAATGAAAGAGGGAGATGGCAATTGTGCCATTCCACTTTTTGTTATGAATTAATTCACGATTCAAGGCTCCGTGTGCAAGATTTCGGTCATTTTTGTCACTACTAGAACGATGACAAAACAATTACATACGGACATTTTCATGAATTTATAATAACCTTAATGTATTCTTTTGTTCCATTACCCTTAAATGATGCATATTTACATCAAGAGGGGGTCCACTCTATGGGGGCCGCCATGTTTTTACAGTAGTAGCCCAGAGTGGACGTACTAAACATCTTTTGAGTTTTAATGACAACTGAAGTCGACCACAGGTTCTCCTTCATGCTCAGAACGGTGAGGGTGAGGTGATGGATACAACATGCAACCTCACCTCTAGAGGTCACCAAATTTTACTCACTGCACCTTTAATTCGCTTTTTAAATCAATTGATCCGAGAGGGTTTAAATAAAACACTGATACGGATCATCTACAAAATGTAGTATCAGCACTTATAATCGACCGGGCCAATTGTCGGTCAACCCCTTGTGACTTGAATGCATTTGACCTCATGTCTTCCCTTCATGTACACACACATTCACACACGTTAACACACACACACACACACACACACACACACACTCACCTTACCTTGCACTCACCCTACATTCTGCTCCGACTCCCTCTCTCTATAATAAGCGCAGACCTGCAGGTGACAGATAAGACGCACAATATCCGCTCTAAGCCACCTGACGACAGCAACACCATCCCCACTCTCTCTCCCGCCGGTCTTCCTCTTTTCCTCTGTTCTTCTTCTGTCTCCATAATTACTTGCTTCACTTTGTCCGCACCCGCCTCCCTGTGTGTGAATGTTCCCGTTCTAGAGAGAAATCAACCTTGCAGCCTGCCGGGGGGGGCGGGGGGATCATTATGGTGACACCAGTGATTGTGTTGTTCGGCAAAAAGTGTCAAAGAACTTGATCATTAGACGTTCTCCATGTGGATTGTTTTCATGTCTCCATTTTTCAATTTTCCTCCAGAATGATTTCATACCTTTTAGCGCAGTTAGACACAAACAGAGTCGCTTTTAGTCTTTATCGGTTTAGTGGATGTGTAATTGATTTTTGAAATAGCGGAGAGCCTGGCAAAATGGCAAACACTGCATTGTACTACACAATCTTCCGTAAACGTATTGGTGCAATCATTGTGCTGAGAGATAGACGGAGTGGGATGCGGAGTGTGTAACAGAGAGCCGAGATAAAGAAATGGAAAATGCGGCGCATAAACATAATATAGCCGAGCAGAAACAGGCAGTGGAGGGGAGCAATGAATAGCAATGGGCAGGAAGATGGAGGTGAGCGAAGAGAGTCGGGTGATTTAGAAGAGAAAGGCAGGGATTAGGACGGAGTGAGGGGAAGTGATAAGCCGCCAAGGATGAGAGGAGCATCCATCCGGTGGAGCCCCGAGGCCGAGCGGCGTAACTCGCGGAAGGGAAATGACATGAAAGCAAGTTTTTGCAAGGCTCGACCCCTCTGTGCCGCGCTCTTCCAGGAAATAGAGCGAGCGCTGACACAGCACAGGTTCGCGCTCACAACAATATGTTGTCGAATCGAAGCTGAAGGGCGCGCGGGAGTCGCGGGGACTCGCACAATCAGACGAACACACACCGAGTCCGGCGCGGTTGACAATGAGGCCTTTTTGCATGACACACAGAACGCCAATTGTCAGCGAATGATTGGAGTTGTCTGATTATTCAGGCGACCCTGTGAACTGTGTCGTGTGATTTCTTTGATCAAATCACGGCGGTGATCTGATTTTGAGAAATCAGATGAACGCACCTGAGGGTATCCCCCAATGCTCCCGTCTGTCCGGATTCTTTGCGTTTTTAAATCTGTGTGGGGAAAAAGAGTGGTCGGAAACGGTAGTGACGTGACGACAAACAAAAGACTACAAACATGGCGCGCGGCAGCAAAGAGTCGACAAAGAGCCACGTGTGGAGTGGAGAGGAGGCGTTGGCGTCGCCGTCACGGAGATCACTCCACACTCGGCGGTGGCTGTGGGACGAGGCGCGACACAACAAAGCCGGAAACAGATGTGCCACATGTGCCGGGTGTTTTGAAAACAACAGGAGGTTTGAGTCATTGCGCATGTGAACCAGGGTCTTTCGATCATTCAATTTCTGAGGTGCATTGTAAACCCAGAGATCTGATTATTAGAGTAATCCGATTACTCCCATTTTTTCCGATTTTTATCGTCGGGTTTCATCGCAAGAACAACCTCGTTTTCTCCTCGCGAAACTTTCTCAAGGTCAAGTTGGAGAGTCGCCAGAAAAAGTGAAGAGCAGCACAGGAGCTGGCTCCATTTGAAAGCGTTGCACAATCCCCCTCTGTGGCGTTTAGCAGAAGTAATTGAGGTAGAATTGCACACCTCAGCGTCTCTGATCACAACACATTCATTAACACAAGCAGACAAAGAGAATGAGATGGTGCAGCCACTCTGGAAGAGTGATTCATTCTTGCATCACCTCCATTTTAAGCTCCTTTTTCCTCCAGTCAAATGGCGCACTAACGCTCGCTATCATCCGGCTTTATTTCCCCCCTGTGCATCAGGGTCACATGACACCGCGGGAGACACATCCGTTTGTGATGGCTTTGATCCACAGTGATGTAGAAATGACAACGCTCTCCTCTTTATTCTTGGCACTTTTTTCTGGCGCTCAAAAAGGCAGAGCCAAACTCCTACTCACCCTGTCTTTGAAGTTTCGTTCACATACCTGATAGTTTTTGGCGTGAGAGAGGCAGCAGAGAGGCTTCCTCTGCTTTTTGAATGGAGTCGTTCCTCAGAAGGAACACAGGGATAGATTAACGGCTTCAAAAGCGCTCGCTCACTTTGTGCTTTTTGAAGATAAGGTGCGTTTTCCGTGCACACCAGCACGTCAGGCTTTTTTTTGTGTGTGTTTTTGAGCCAATCAAATTAAATTTTGTTTTTATCTAAATGAGTAGACACATTTCAACACATGACCGGATAGATAATTGAACTAATGCATCGTATACAGCTCATCTTGTTCACCTCCTCGCCCCAGCTAATCCCTCGCTCACCCATTTCTGGCCGACTTGGGATCACAAGTTGGTTTCCTGGTATGAGGCGAGAATAACAAACAGCCGAAACAGACAAACGAAGAAGCGACAAAAATGAATAAAGAGGAACATTTAGGCACAAAAGAAGTGAATAGAACAGGTCAGTGCATACAAGCACTAATAACAACGGTGATAATAAATGGGAAGATAAGTAAACAAACACGAGACTAATAATAAGAATTCACAGTGTTGAAAATCATTCTATCCCTTGTCTTTCTTTCAATATCCACACACTTTCATCCACACACTGTTTGCTCATCCTTTACCATACAAAGTCAATAATACCAGGTATTAATTCTGTATATATTATTACAAATGTATTCCTATGCAAATTGACTCACAATTTACTCTTGTACACGTACACATATTTTCTGCTTATTTTTGTAACGGTCCTGTTCATTTTAAGCTGGCGTCACCTGCTGCCCATTATATCCCCGTTATTCTTTCGAAACATAAAAGCGTTCAGCTGTCGCTCTCATAAAAGCAACGTGCACTAGAAATAAAAGTATACTACGAGCAGTTCTGTGTTCGGTTGCAAAATGCCTCGGCTCTGCTGTGTTTTCATCCGTTAACCTTTGTTGTGAGGGATTGAATATTTGTAATTAGCTTGCCTTCAGTTGCTAATGAGCTGCAGAGTTGATGAAGAAAACTGCAAATTTACATCAAGAATGTTTAATTACAGTTGTATCATCGTTGGCGGTGGTGTGTGTGTGTGTGTGTGTGTGTGTGTGTGTGTGTGTGTGCTCGCATGCATTTCAGTGCGTTTGCCCCTTAACCTTCAGATAACTACAGAGAAATGACGAACAGAAAAGTCTGTTACGTCCTTTGCACAAACAAACGATGTGAAGTGTTGTGGTGCACTTTTACTTCCTGATATCACTTCGTGAAGATTTATGGTCTCTCTCCAGCACTTTGCCTAGACGTCATTTATTTTAATATCGGCGCAATAATTGGGCAAATAATAGGCTTATAAATCCTTAAAGTGGTACAGATGACGCAGCCTCTCTTTCACAAACACATTGAAATCCTCCCAACGTCTGCCAGGCTGATTCCAACAAAGGGGGCAGTGTCATTTCTGCAAAACAGAAATGTTTACGACTCGTCTCGTCTGAATACATTTACACTGTTTTCAGGATAAATCCATTTACATTTGATTTTGATTACGATTGGCCGTAAACAAGAACAGTATTTCAGCTGGGGGGCATCTAGTATCTTATTTTTAATGAGGGAATTACGCCCGAGGGTGCACCCCTGTTTACATCCTGCCTCATTAAGAGATGTTTTACACACTCGCCAATGTCCAGACAGCACGAACTCAAGATGACTCCTTTCTAGTAGTCAAATGAACCAACGCTCCCAACTCTTTTTTTTCTTTTGAAGTGCTTTTCACCAATAACTCCCATCAGAGTCAGAATTGACGCACAGGTCCTTCAGAGGACTGTCAGTCAAAGTGAGATATTGGGCAGCGCTGTGACAATCAACATTAGTTACTCTGTCAAAACATTGGCAGCTGACATCACCCCTGACCCTGATTGGTTTGAGGAGAATTAGCCCACACACACTAAACAACCTTGATGGAAAACACGGGTGTGTGTATTTCTTTCTTTTATTCCCCTGTATCTTAAAGGGGCAGTGTGTACGATTTGGTGACATCTGGAGGTGAAGTCGCATGTTGTATCCATCAACTCCCCCACACCCTTCTGAGCATGGAGGAGAACCTATGGTGGGACTTCAGTTGTCATTAAAACTCAAAAGATGTGTAGTATCTGTCCACTTTGGGCTACTGTGAAAACATGGCGGCCCCTATAGATACATACTGACATTTTAAGATTCACCTAAATGTAATATTTAATACTGTGTATTAACACGAGGAGCCGGTCCTCTCTGCGGAGGCAGCCATATTTGTACAGTAGCCCAGAGTGGACGTACAACCGAAGTCTACCATCGGTTCTCCTACACGCTCGGATACAAACATGCAACTTCTCCACTCGACGTCACCAAATCGTACACACTGCACCTTTAAAAGAGCCTGCTCAATAAAACACTGGTTGAGCGTTGAGTTGTTTTTGGCCAACACGGCTCAGACGTCCTCATCTCTCACAGACAGTAGAGTATACGTGTCTAACCTCCTCTGGTTTGTGTTCGCAGGCTTCCGCTCAGAGAAGTCAAATCCCTCATTTTTTCCGACTCCGGGGACGCTCCCCTCCTACAGCAACTAATCTGCAGCTTTCTGTTTGTTATATCCTCCTTAGGCTGTGTAAGAGCTACTCGATAGATCCAGTAGAGGTGCATCCGCTGTTTTGCATAAGCACTATGTATTAAACAACTTGACTTCACAGCCCTGCCGCTTACAGGCCCAAAAAGTATGAGTAATTCAGATGTGTGTGAAGGCACATAAAGTGTGTGTGTGTGTGTGTGTCTGACTTTAAAGGAGCAGCGGGACCTGTGGCAGTGAAGTGACGTGCGGCCATTAGTCTGTCAGTGCGCACTGATGGAAAGAAATGAATCACAGTTATAGAGCCGCAGTTATCAATTCTTTTTCTATATTCGATCAGGCAAGTGATTATTTTCTTTGCATTGATTCATAGATTTTTTTGGAAAGGTGAAAAAATAGGGTACAACAGACATGTCTGAAAATGACAAACCACTCGTCCTTTAATCCAGAACCAGCTGAAACAACCACCACAAAAAGTATACACCATCACTGGGAAGCAAGTGTGTGTTTGTTCTCATCTCTTTTTGGCTTCGCTCCATGTTGTGTTTGGCGAACCTGGCGTCGTGTGCGTCACAATAAGTGCCCGTGTGAAACACAACAGCATGGTTACGGCAGCAAAGTTAAAGAAACAAAGCTTTGATTCTGGAAAATTGTCATCAAATAATCCTAATCATCAACAGGTCTGTGCATACAAGCACTAATAACATAGATAAGATAAGTAAACAAACACAAGTTGAATGATAAGAACTCAGCGTTTCAGGAAATCATTACATTCTCTGTCTTTCTTTCATCAAAACAATGAGAGTATAATCAATTTGAGTCGACACACACTCCTCCCCCACGACAAAGCCAAGCCACCATGGCAGCTCATGAACTGGAGTAGCCGAGGTGACCCAGCACACTAGACAGAGAGAGATTGCCGGTCACACACACACACACACACACACACACACACACGTACAACAATTGCTGCCAGACTATGGTCCCGAATAATAAGTTGTTTTCTGAGATTGAAAAATGACAACTTTATCCATGTGCATTTTTTGTGTGAGAGACTCGTCCATCGCCGAGATGTTGATCTGCTCGTACCCTTTGCAGGAAGCACTGAGCTGAAGCACTGGCAGGAAGGGCGAGAGAGAGAGAGAGAGAGAGAGTGAGTGGGTGGGTGGTAGCGTGAAATGGCGGAGGGGGATATAATGGCAGTAGACTGAGGTGTGGGAGAGGAATGTAATAGTGCCAGTTTATCAGAGCCAACGCACACTTGACAGGCTCCAGGAGAGGAGGTTGCGCCTGTCACCACCCGTGGATCTGAACTGCGGAGAAGTTTTTGTGCTCTTTGTTTTTGTTTGCCCAAAGCTCGCGCACAAAGCAAAGTTGAGGGGCTCTTTGGCTGCTGGTCTGTCGGAGATGAAGGTCGACCAGTTGGCAGGATGTGTGTGTGTGTGTGTGTGTGTGTGTGTGTGTGTGTGTGCCTGCTGCTGACACCCTTGAGCTACTGATAAAAGTGTTTGTGCGCATTGTAAGGAAGTACTTGGCAGTAACCTTTCGAGTACATACTGTTGTTGTATAAAAAGGGAGTGTCTTTCCCGTCCAGCTATTGTGTGAATCCTTGTGTGTGTTTATTTTTTTTTTATAAAGGTGCATTGTGTACGATTTTGGTCATTTTTTTTACCTCTAGAAATATCACAAAACAATCACATACTGACATTTTCCTGAATTTATATAGAATTGAAGTTTTGCTTTTTTCCAATAACCCTTAAATGAGCCCATTGATTTGTATTTACATGAGAAGCCGGTCCTCTCTACGGGGGCAGCCATGTTTTTACAGTGGGAAAAGTGGACGTACTAAACATCTTTTGAGTTTTAATGACAACAGAAGTCGACCACAGGTTCTCCTGCATGGTCAGATCACAGAGTATACTCCTGTTTTATTTCCCTTTTCTTCTCTCTCTCTTGCTCACCAAGTATCCATCCTGTCAGACTCTCTGTTGCCGTTAGCGATGACCCTCCGGGGGCCCACTCCAGGGAGCGAAGTCTGCGTGATTCATCTCCGTCCTTAAATCAGAACCAATCAGCCGTTGCTGCTCCAGCGCCTGTAAATTAACAACCTCTCCCTCCTAAACATCTCTCCGCTCAGTCACCATGGTGATGGTGGTCAAGTGATGACCTGCACCCACAGACGAGGGGATGGAATTTCAACAGCACAAAAGCCCTGCGGTTGGAGATGGTAGAGGTATACTTCACGCGAGGGTGCTTTTGTGTGTGTGTGTGTGTGTGTGTGTGTGTGTGTGTGTGTGTGTGTGTGTGTGTGTGGGCGTGCGAGTGTGTGGGTGTACTTGTCATTGTTTTCAACCGGTGCTCGGAACCATTCACGCCACACATCTATTTAATGTATTGTTATTATTTTTGGCTCGATGGGCCCCCGAGAATATCCGGCTCCGCCGCTAATTAGGGGAAATAGCACAAAGTGTCAAACTGCGGTTGAGCTGGCTCCGTCCGCGACGTCCGCGAATCAGCCGAACGCATCGATTCGTGTTATGTGGTCTCATTCCCGACCACAGGGCGGCTTAATTGACACCGTGAAATGGAAATCCACCAATAAGAGAGAAGCGAGCTCCCCAGCTCGCTGATTTGTGCCTCCGTGAGCGTCACATTTGCATCAGAGTGCGTGGACCTTGGCCTCCACCGCAGCGTTTCCTTTGCTCCGTGGACACTTGGCTGGAGAGAGCGTTGCCCCCCCTGTAACCCCTCCCCACCCCCCACCCCCACCCCTGTGTGCGCTTTCTGGTAGGCTGACAGCAGAAAAGAGGTGAGACCTTGAAATCACAGTGTAAAGTGTGCAGTTTCTAAATGAGGCGCTCTCTTTTCATCGCTGCGTCTCTACCGCAACTCTCCTCACAATACTCGAGTCTTTTCAGAAAAGCGTGCTCGCCTCCTCGGTATTGTGCGATGCCCAATGAGGTCCAACAGGGCCGCTCTCCTGCCCGAGCCGTATCACATTAAAGAGAGACCAAGAGGTGTTGAGGCTGCATGAACATAGATATCGACTGCTCATTATTCTCTCCGCTAAAATCCTTGTTCTCTTGAAAGCGGTGGCAGATACTTTGTCTGTTTTTTTTGGGGGTTTTTTCGCAAAAGTTTAGAAATTCCTAATTAAGTCTTTAATAGGTTCAGCATGCATTAAAAGAAACTTAAAAGGACCATTTAATCACCCCTTGTTTTCGCTTTTCTCTGAGAAATGTTTCTATTAGTCTGCACAAGACATTCTTTTTTTCTTTTTTTTTTAAAATCTTTGTTGGCTCGTTGTGAGAGAGGAGGAGAATCCTGATTAAGCTTTTTTTAATCGCACCCAGTTCAAAATGAAGAAGATTGTGAAACCAAAGCAAAGGGGTGCGCTGAAAGGGATTTCATTCTCTTGGATAGCTTTGTTAAGTGTTGGTGATTTTCTATTCGCTCCACCGACATTTTTAAATCACATTATCTTTCTTTTAAACAGTATGAATTAAACTGCGTTCATTACGTAAGTGCAGAAACAGTCATATCGTTACTTACTCTTGTTTGCTCGAGCATTTAACCACCGGAGTGCATGCTGTTAATCTGCAGTTTGGACTTGGTCTGTTCACTGAGCCTGTGGTGGTGCAGCGTTTTGTTTTGAAAATGAAAAAAAGGGAACTGCAGTCATTTCACCATGGAAGTCAACAATGATCTGCTGCCGAACTCGGTCCAAAGAAACCTGAGGCTGCAGCACAGCAATTATACAAAGAGCTGTTCATCTGCTCATTCAAAGATACGTGGAGCTTGGTTCAGTCTGTAGAAACCCAAACTCGGTTGTCATCATGGGTGTACCAAGATATTGTAATGAACATGCTCTGCTTGGGATTGACAGTTCAACTTACATTAGCTGTGTTTGCACCGACACAAATAATCACAATATAATCCTGAGTAGAATATAAACATGTCAGTACAAAGATTCTGATCCAGTGCATCCCATTGTACCTGAGGGCAGTGGTTCATGCCAGTTGTTATTCTGGTCAGTGTCCATGTCCACACTTGTTCCAATCACGCTTTGCTGTTTTGGATGAAATATCCTTCCCTAAAGTAAACGTGTTTGTATAGCTAAATGATTTATACGTGTGTTCACAACACAATCAGATCACTTCCGTTTACGTCCATGTTAACAGTCAAATTTAAATCACTAATCAGAAATCTGCTTGGACGAGGACTGAACATGTGAACACGGCATTGGGGAGTCTTAGCCAACAGTTACACAGCACTGGTCGCCCATGTTTTTAATCATAAATATGTCCGAATTGAATCACACCAAAATGGAGATTTGAAAGGGCCTCTGACAATACACACATCAATTGTGTTGAGTTGAAAAGAAGAACAGCGTTTGAGGTGCTCAACCCACACACCCACACACCCATATCAAGCAATAAAAGTGCCGTGCACATGAATTAAAAGTGGGAGTAATCAGCACAGTGATCAGGTACTCCACTGCATTTTCAAAAAAAAAAGAATATACAACCAGTCTATAAGACCACATATCTCATTGATTGGCTGTCAGGGCGCTATGAAATATTTGGCACTTGGATCCCTTCTTTCAGTTTCAGCACTAAATACTGCAATACCTCTCCATGCATTATTCCTCCATGATGTACGTCTGTTTATTGGCTCGTCAGGGCTGTAACTCTTGTAGAATTGATTATTTTCTGCTGCATTACACCCCGTGCATCTACTAAAATGGCACTAGATCAAACTCCGGTGAAACTATTAGGCGTCAAGAGATATACAACCTGAAGTGATGCATCAGTTGTCAGTCATTTCTCACGCAAATGGCCCCCGGGTTATTTTCTGTAAGTACTCAAAGTGTGAAGTCATACTCGGTATGGCTGATATGGAAGTGTGGAGGAGCATCCGCTGGAATCAAGGTGTGATGGGATGTAGAGCTGTGGATGTTGATAACGGTGAGAGTGTGTGCACATGTGCTTGGAGGCTACACAGCATCCTGGTATCTTGGTGTGTGTGTGTGTGTGTGTGTGTCCATCAGGGAAATACAAAAAGAAGGGAGGCTTATGTGGAACACAGGAAAAAGAAGAGTGCCTCTGTGAAAGAAAAGAGGAATTGCATGTCATAGAGTATGAGAGACAGAAAATGTGAGGGGCCGATGGGGGGGGGGGGGGCGCAACGGAGCGGAAGAGGGAAGCAAAGCACAAGGGAGAGAGTGATAGCGAGCGTGAGGGAAGCTGACGGAGATGAGGGATTAGGGAGAGTGGCAAAGCCAGTGAGGAGAAAAAGAAGGATAAAAAAAACCTCTGGATTCATTGTGGAGAAAGACAGGGAATCAAGGATAGAGGACAAAGGAGCGGAGGAGGGATGGAAACCAGGAGCTGGGGAAGGGGTCACGGCTGCTGACGGAGAGGGAGAAGGAGAGAGAGAGAGAGAGAGGCAGGGAAATCTGCCCAGGAGAGGAAAAAAGAGAGTGAACGAGGCAGAGGGTGGGGTGGGGGAGAGGGAGGGGGGGGGGATAAGTGAGCAGGGCATCTTCAGAGAGGAGGAATAAGCAGGCGGAAAGCTGAGAGACAGGTGAGCGGCGAGCGAAGGTACGAGCAGAACAGACAGGAGCGCCGGGGGAACCGTAGGGGGAGCGATGCGGATTTGGGACGACTGAAGTGGAGCCAGAGGGGCGAGGTGGGACCGAGACAAAGACGAGAGGAGGGGGGAGAGTGACGGTGGAGTCGGCACACAAAACGGGAGATGTGCGTTAACGCGGGGTTGAGAGAGAGAGAGAGAGAGAGAGAGAGAGAAGGACTGCAGGGTACAGGATGTGTTGACGGGGGTCATGCTTGAAGCCCCCCCGCCCGCCCGCCCGCCCGCCCCCCCGGATGGTGGAAATGGGCAGAGATCGGTCCCCAGCATGCAACAGTGATCTAATTCATGGTAATTACTGTCTTCGGCTCGGCCCACACGTTGCCCTCTCTCCTCTCCCCGTCTGACTCACTCCGCTCATGTACCATTAACCTCCCGTCAGCTTCAAACATTTCTGATGTTTGGCCCCCTGCACCCCCTCCACCCTCATCACCCCTCATCACTTCCCCTCTCACGGTTCTCTCACCTCCTTTTGCCCCCCCTACCCCCTCCCCCCGTCTGCCTGGTCTCCTCTCATCACAGGCGTTCTGCCTCCTTTGCCTCTGTACTCTGCCCTGGCTTCTCCCCCCCCCCCCCCCCCCTCCGTTGCTGGCTGTCTCTGCCTCAGCCCAGGCTCTGCCTTGTTGCTGTTGTTCCCATTGTTGCAGACTCTCATATGGACGCCCACATGCCAGAGGTATGTTTACACCATGCTGGAGATTATGAGAGGGAGAGGGATGAAGGGAACAATGCGGGGATTTTTGCGGTGTGTCTTTCACTTTTGGTCCGTGCCGTAAGCAGCTCGAGTGTTTTCGCTGGCTGGATGCATGACGCATAAAGAGCAAGGACAAGTGAACGTGCGGGACAAGCGTGCGCTAATCTGTCATACAATGCTGCTGCGGGGCAGATGCAAATACACCACGTGTTTGTGGCAGAGATGAAGAGCGGGAAAATACAACTCGTAAGTCTTGAATCCTACTTTAGACAAGGGGAGGATGTGAATCTTTTGATAGATCGAGTGGACACCAACATAAGCCCATTTCATACATCTTGAATTTCACATTAGATATCAGCTCCCTAAGTATTTGGGATGTGACAGTAGACTCTGCTCATGAGGTCATAGGTTTACATAAAGCAGGGGGATCATTATTTTTCCAGGGGGCCACATAAGGGAGCCAGATTGTTACCAGGGGCCAATGTCAAGACCTGTTGTTATTATTTGATGAAATTATTGGGGTTTTTTGTCTTTATTTTAGTAACAATTACTCCAAACATCATCTTATCAAGAAACTCAAATGGATGTGAAAACAACATGACTTTATAATCATTAATTATAAAATGTGTGTCAGGAAAACAATACAACATTCTGCACAAAAAATTCAATATTTCAAAATTAGAGTTTTGTTTTGTAAACAATACCAGGCCATTTGAATAAATACAAACGGTACTTTAATGTTCAGATATGCCAAAAAAAATACTAATTTCAAAAGCAAAGACTGGAAAGGAACAGTTGCTAAAGTGGGACTTTCGTTTTGAAGGCTAAGAAATCAAGGGCAGGCACTGTGAACGGAGGCTACCTGACACAGCTGTGCTTCCTCGCATGTAAACATCAAGCATGACACAATCACACACACAGGAAACAGAAGCATTTCAAAATAAAAGCTTATTTTGGCAATTATACACCGTCATGTGGGGCGTGAAATGCCCAGGTCTGACATAGAGGCATACAGT